>JADKLZ010009689.1:2608-13037 GCA_021533235.1 Biomphalaria straminea | reverse complement strand
CGTGTAATCAATGAACTGTAAAACGTGTAATCAATGAACTGTAAAACATGTAATCAATGAACTGTAAACGTGTAATCAATGAACTGTAAAACGTGTAATCAATGAACTGTAAAACGTGTAATCAAAGAACTGTAAAACGTGTAAACTATTAATCTTTAGACACCTTCCAACTCAGAACGGAATCTCAGAGACAAAGGTGGTCACGTGATAACTACTAATACAGGATGTGACGTACTAAAATGAGAGTTGAAATTGTCTACTCTGACTAAAGTTGAAGTCTCTAATACTTCATTCTTGTATTTAGTGGTCTGCAATACTCTACCGCAATTTATTTTTATGTAGATGGCAAGCATACGGTGGGCAGCTACCGTCCAGGGCCTCACTCTCAAAAGGAGACGCTACTAATAAAACGAATGATTACTTTTTAAAATCTGCATGCTAACTATGAAGAAAAAAAGACAACTTGAACATTCTTTACCTTCACCCGTCCCTTAGTTTGTTAGACCGTTGGGGCACCACACAAGATCTGTCAACCGTCTTTCTCCATTCCGCCATTAGTTTCCGTCTTTTTAAATTATTACTAATTTATTATTTACTTTCATTAAAATCTCAAAAAGAGGCAAAGGCCTCAAAAAAACAAACAAACAGACAAAAAACAAAAAAACAAACAAACAAAAACAAACAAACAAACAAACAAAACAACAAAAAAAAAACTAACAAATGCAATGCATAGGCCTACTAACTGCCTTTCTGTTTCCTTGTAGTGAATTCTCCATCAGTCTACACAAAAGTCACTGGTTACTACAGCTGGATTATTGAGAACATATTTCTACACGTCAGCAGTGAATAGAAAATTCAAAGCCAAGTCTCAACACGAAATAACAAAATAAACTGGTTGACTGAAGGGAAAATAAATATTGAAATGTGATAATGGCTTTTCAAGTGGTTATTTGTTGTGTAGTTTTGTGTTGTTGGTTTGTCCGTTTTTAAAGTAGAAATACGAAACTATCAAATTATTAGAAACCAAATTTCAACATAGTTGATAACTTTAAAAGCATTATGTGCTACCGCTAATTTTCATTGTCTACAAGGCAACCTTTTTTTTTAATGAAATTATGTTAGCCTTTTCATTACTATTTTATTTTTCATAAAAAAATATACAACTTTTTAAACAATAATTTATGCTGTGATTATTAAAAAAGAAGGGAGATATCTTATTACCATAGTATAATAATTTAGACATTTATTTGTACAATTGTTTTTAATGATAGCATCATTCTACTATCAATACAGACCAATAGGGCGTGCCCAAGGACCATTAAAATCTTTAACAGTGGAAAGGATTTCGTTCAGAGGCCATGTATGAGAGATAACCTCTCTGCCGAACTCCTGTTTGAAAGTCTGACACCAACTAAATGATTAATTAATAGCATTGATATCAAGCTGACCACGCCTTCAGAGGGTAGATATCTCAAATAAAACTTCCAAAACATCTGCTGCCCTGAAATCATGGAAAAAGGCTTCGGGAAAAAAATCAGGACCTGGGTTATTATAGCTTTTATATAGCGCTACTTTCATGCTTATAGCATGCTCAGAGCGCTTTGGTCCAATCTCATTTGTGGACCAGTGGGGGGAGGGGGTGGTGTCTAGGAGCTGGTTTTCCGTGCTGCCTTTGGACGCTCAGTAAACACAACTCTGCCCGAGTCGGGTGTCGAACCTCGAGCCCCCTTCTAGGTAGCCAAGCAAGCCAAGATCAAGCCGCACTTAGCCTCTCGACCACGCTTCCCACCTGGGGACCTGCGATGTCCCTGATCCCAAACTCCATCGGCTCTTATTGCCCCCCTTGATTAGCTGGAGACAGCGAAACGTCTGTGTGTGCGACATCACATCGACCATAGCTAATGGCCAGGCACTCATCTCAAAGTCATTTTGTGATTGGAGGAGGCCAAATTTCAGCTATAATTATTATTATTGCTTTTATATAGCGCTACTTTCATGCTTATAGCATGCTCAGAGCGCTTTGGTCCAATCTCATTTGTGGACCAGTGGGGGGGGAGGGGGAATCGAACCCAATTTTTAAAGTTCGGGTTCTGTTCGGTTCGGTCAGATTTAAGTTCGTGTTCGGTTCGGTTCGATGACGAGTATAGTTCGGGTTCGGTTCGGTTATAAGGTTTAATGCAATTTATTATCTAAAACACTTTCATTTGAATTTTTACATAAAACAAATTATTTGAAACATGTGAGCTATTGCAGTACTTGTAGCAGGAATAGCCAACAACTTTTTAGCGATCGATGCCATCGTTGAAAGCTTATGTTCACAATCATTCTCTTTGGCAGTGCCAAATATTTTTTCAAGTTAATGTCTCGTGTTATTACTATCAGCATTAGTTAATGGAGTAACTGCTGTCTTAAAGTCTGACAGTAAATCAAACGACTCAGGGTCAACTTTTTTCTTTTTGGTAAGAGGTGGTTGATCTGAATGACTGCATTCGCCACAACTGTCTATACATGCAACGTCTGAGTTCTTTGATTCCACCTGGTGTGTTGAAGAAGTCTTAAACTTGTCTACCATTTCTCCGAATAAACAGTTTCACGATCTTCTGCATTCACAAAAGTCAAGTATTTATAAGATGGCACAATAATAGTTGAAAGTTGGTGCAGTGGGTGAATAATATATTTTTCCTCCAAGCTGGACAGAAAAGCTGCCTTCAAATCACGCATACTGTCACTGTCTGAACCATTGATCTTACAGAGTGACCGAAGATGAAATAGCATCGGCCATACATCAGGGGATGTCGGCACATTGTCATGAGACAGTTGCACAGTAGCCTTGTGAAACGGATGCAAAAATTCAACAACGTCACTTAACATTTTTTCATTTACATTGTTTAGTTGCTCAAGTTTGTCAAACTGCTTTGCATCAGCCAAAATGGACTTGACATGGTTTAACTGACATGACAATGATCGCAAAAGAAAAAACTGACTATTCCACCGAGTCCAGCGTAAACAAGTTAATTTTAGAATAGCCAATCGTAGAAAGAGGTTAAGGGAAAAAATTATACACGTCAGCTTCCAGAAGGTCAACGTTACTAAATTAGTTATCAGAGAATTTTCTATGCTTCTGGAAGATACGATTTGAAAAAGTATAAATAAGGGGAAAAGGAGTTAGTCGGGGTCCTCGCTTAGAAATGGTTATAGTGGAAGAAAAGTTCTTGTATCGTATTTAATAGAGCGATGGTCCTATGTTTAATCTTCTCTTAGAAGTCTACTAGAGAGTTAAGTGTTATACGAAGTGATATTTGTTTATAAGTAAAGTTTTATTATTCAAGATTTAGATTGAGTTGTTGTTCAAGAAAGCAGAAGAAGTTATTAAAGCTTGTTAGAGAAACTACAGAAGTATTTCTGTCTTCATTTATTGAGCTTATCAAATTATTATTTACAATCCTCGGCGTGTGACAGAGAGAAAGTAACGTCACAATATGTTATGCCTATAGTAGCTTTTTCATTCAGGGGTCCTTGGGCAAGTTATGACTGTACAAAGGGGTCCTCCGGTCAAAAGGTTTTAGAACCTCTGACTTAGCAGTGACTTGGACTAGATAAGTCTTACAAACAATTAATTATATATTTTGCAATTAGGCGTCAGGTCAACATTTTCTATAAACTACAGTTTGACATCGTAGTAAGTTAACTTAGACCAGGCGTCCTACTAGACAGTTTGATCTGTTTCGACATATGACATAATCTTCTCAACAATCACCATTTGACTATGTCATAATCAATACCCTCATATGTTTACGGTGACTTAACCTTTCATAATTATGTGACATCTAGTAAGCGCCTTACAGTGATTCAATTTAGAGTGCCTACCGCGCGATTTCTCCGACATAAACATCGGGAACCAAACCCCAGGCCTGCAATACAAACAGTTTGTCTCTGCATCCCTCCCCCCATATTCCTCTCACTATGATTGGCTGCTCGCATTACGAGCTCTCTTAATGACACTAAACGCTGTATATAGTCATATGTAAACATTATTAGCTGTATCGCTATATAGAGGGATATACTCACGTCTGCTCTGGATGTCATCTGCTCTATGTTTAAAATAGAAATTATGGGATGGTAACTTACTCGGTAAACTCAAATAGTCCAATACATTTGTTTGTAAGGCAATAATTATGGTCAATGTAATGGACTGTAAAGGCCTGAAAAGAATGGTCCACCTTATATTGGTCCGGAAATAGGAACTGCGATAGACTAAGGGTCATCTATCACGTGGGCGAAGTCTAATTCTCTAATTAGTGATAAAAGTCGCACCTTCAAATGTTACGACACGTGTTGACAGGCATAATCTTCTTCATTAAAGAGAGACGTGGGTTGGGGTGGAAAAAAGAATGAAGTATATAGCTCAGGTGGTGTCGACCTTGATAGTCGGGCATCCGGCGCGGCCGGCGCCTAAGGCCACTGTAGGTGACTGTTTGTTTATCTTTGCCCGATCAAGGAGAGATAAGTGAAAAGTCGTGGACTTGGTCTTATTATTATTAAAAGAAGATATATTTTAGAGAGGATTGAACAAATTGCAAAATTAGTTCGGTTAAGAAAAGGAGGGTTCGTTCGGTTCGGTTCGTACCAAGCAACTTTAAAGTTCGGGTTCGGTTCGGTTCGGTCAGGTCTAAAGTTCGGGTTCGGTTCGGTCATAAGTAGGGTTCGAGTTCGGTGTGTTCGGTTCGGGTTCGGTTCGTTTCCCATCTCTAGTATCTAGGAGCTGGTTTTCCGTGCTGCCTTTGGGCGCTCAGTAAACACAACTCTGCCCGAGTCGGGTGTCGAACCTCGAGCCCCCTTCTAGGTAGCCAAGCCAAGCCAAGCTCAAGCCGCACTTAGCCTCTCGACCACGCTTCCCACTAGAAGCCACTAGATCTCTAAACTCTGACCTCTGTCTAGATCAAATCCCGGATAAATCTAGAATATGCACCAAGATTAACATTGTTAATTAATATTCATAAGTTTTCAATGAAATTTTACCTTGTAGCTATGCAAGGTCGTTTGTTCCAATGCTACATATTGTTTATTTCCTTGATATTGAAAATCCGACATCATAATATTTTAAACTAGCTAAATTTTACCCGGCTTTGCTCGGGTTTTTCTTTCTACAAATAGCATGCATTTAGTCTCTTTGAATAATCAATAATGACGTGAACAAAAAAGATGATAATTTTAAAAATAAATCAATTCATCCACTGCTGTGTGTGAGAAAGAAGAGCTAAGTCGTCTGCAAAGTGTAGGTCATCTAACTGTTTCCAAAGTGTCAACTGTATACCGTTCTGCTTCTGGTCAGTTATTGTCTTCATGATCCAATCTATGTCTAGTAGAAATAAGAAGGAAAAGATTAAACAGCCTTGTCTCACTCATGTTTGGACTTCAAATGCCTCTGTCAGTTGTCTGCCATGCACTACTATGCAAGTTATCCCTTCATATGACTTCTTGATGATGTTATTAATTTTTTCAGGCACTCCATTGTGTCTCAAAAGTCTCCAGAGGGTATATCTGTCCACACTGTCTAATGCCTTCTCATAGTCTATAAAACTGACGTAGATAGGGGAGTTCCATTCCATGGACTGTTCCAAAATTATATGTAGTGTTGCTATCTGATCTGTACATGATCTCTCCTTTCGAAAGCCGGCTTGTTGGTCACGGAGATGTGGGTCTACAGCATCTTTCATTTGGTTTAACAGAATGCAATTAAACACTTTCCCTGGAATTGACAGTAGTGTTATCCCTCGATAGTTAGAGCAGGAACTAAGATATCCTTTCTTTGGGAGTTTGATGAGGTAGCCCTCCTTCCATTCTGGTGGCACTTCTTTTTCCCATATTTTTAGAAATATAAGAGTTCCAGCCTCCAAATGAGAAGAAAGTAGTTTATTAGATCTAGGTCAATCTAGGTCATCAATGAAATGAAAGCTTTTAGATCTAATTTTAAAATAGTTATTGTTAATTAAAAGTATAGTCATGTATATAAGAGAGTATGCTATATTGAACTCTCATTGATTTAAATAAAAACAAGATTACAAAGAGAGTTTGTGTGATACACAAACTCAGAGGCGGTCCCCGTCGAAGTCGGATCCCTGTCAGATCCGCCTATTCGCAAGATGTTTCGGATGTTCCTTCTAAACCCCTGGCTCAATTCCTGTATGCTCCCATCCTTAAACTATCGCAATATTTCTGAAAGAACAGTAAAGGTTAAATCATATTTTCAAAAGCCTTTAGTGTTTTTTTCTAACCGTGACGGACAGACCAACCAACAGATAAAACGCACAAAAATCTGCTTGTTCCATTCTAATGGGGGCACTAAACAATTTTTTTTTAAAAATCAGATTTTTTTAAAAATTTAAGAAATTAGTTTAGAATCAAGTCATTTCCGGGCTTTACGCTAGTACACGAAAACCGCTGCTAAAAGTTCATTTTAAAAAATGTGCGTGATATCCATATATATATAGAGCATTTCTTATAGTAACATTTCCTCCCTTACATTTACGTAATTGTTTTAGAATTGGTGTTTTGTTATTAAAAAATCGCTTGCATAATTAATTTTATAAATTAAACGGTTTGCTTTTAGAAAACTAAAAGTAGCCATTGCAACTTAACTTTTCAAGCCGCATTTAATGGTGAAAAAAAATTTTTCGTATCTCTTCTAGTTTTGGCGCTCTGAGTCTGACAGACGGACAGACAGACAGAAATTCATTTTAAAAAATGTGCGTGATATCTACATGCCAAGAGCATTTTTTCTAGTAACATTTCCTCCCTTAGATTTACGTAATTGCTTCACAATTGGTGTTTTATTATTAAAAATTATTTTGCATAATAATTTTTATAAATTAAACGTTTTGCTTTTAGAAAACTAAAAGTAGCCGTTGCACCTAAACTTTTCAAGATAATGGTGAAAAGATATTTTTCGTATCTCTTCTAGTTTTGGCGCCCTGAGTGTGACAGACGGACAGATGGACAGACGGACACTTTGCACAAACCTAATAGCGGCTTTTTCCCCTTACTGGGACCGCTAAAAAACGCAAAATAGAGCTTAATTATTCAAAGGTCAATATCTGTTTTTATTTTTGTGTAGCTATGTAAGTTCATGACCCCTTGACGCGTCGCCTTGGTGACAAAAAAAAAAAAACGCGATAAAATATATTTTATAATGTAAGCGAACGCGTGAATGCAACTGTTAATATAACATTGTTAGTTTAATTTTATTTAGATCTAGATCTTGATTCTTAAAAGAAAATTGAATGCCTTCGTAATCTATAACTAAAAACTCTAAACTTGTGTTGACCTCGATCTAAATCAGTATGTAGGTCAACAACATTCACTTGTATAGTGCGGGATGATGCAAGAGAAGAAATGTTGTTAACACGTATGTAAATTAATGTGTAGCAATGTTGTCAAGAGGTATCACTACGCGGCGAGAGTGATGGTTCGCGACTTACGGAAAAGTATGTCAAGACGTTTAACGCTATTTAGGTACATTTAGAACGAACGATTTTATGTAAAAAATGTTTTGTAAACTCAAATTTGAAGGTTAATTAAATTTAATAATGAAATAAATAGACACTAATATGTATATTCATGTGTAAAAGTAAAAAATTATGTTTTATTGATTGATAGTTAATTTAGATCTAGACATTTTTATCACTATTGATAATAAAATATAAGGGAGACTATCTACCGTTCCTGCTATGTTTTGGGTATATTATTGAGCGACACATTTATGCAAATGGTTTCGTTGTATGTATATTGTTGTTTTTTTAAGATTTAAAAAATAAAAATTTGCATTGCTAAAAAAATAAAATAAATAAATTTGTGCGATCAGAAACATTTTTACCAAATGTTCTTGTTTATTACAATTTCATGCCCTCTCATTACGCTATGACCATATCACTAGTCTGGATCTGTATGAAAAGAGGGTGGAAGATAGAAGAGGGGGGTATATAAGTGAATGTTAATGTGATCGTTATTTAAATGCATTTATTGAAAAAAGAATTGAAAGAGTTGAAAAGCATCTTGAAACAAGAACACTTGCAAGGTTTCATGTTTAAGGCTGTTGATGAAGCATTTTTATAATAGATAAATTAATTTATGCCAGAACTTTCATTATTTCTCCCTTGTCAAGTATTACGTTCTAGTTCTTAAATAATATCCATTCGTTTCAAAATCATATGATGAAGTAATCTAACAAACTAATTGCAAGTGCACATCTGCTTGCATAAATTTAGTCTTCCTATAGCATTTAAGTCTATCTAGGTGTTAAAATACATTAGGTGTAAATTAGACTAATCTGAACCCACCTTTGCTTGTGTTCTGTTTTCGTCGCATTATGAACACACTTAATAATAATAATTATAATAATAATTTGACGCACAATTTTATCGGGAAGGATACTCCTCCTTATTACAAATACTCACCACAAGAGGTTCTCGAGTCTACTGATCACCTGCTGTACTGGGATAGGCCTATTCTGACCGACAAAACGGTAGATTTTAATCGCCCTGATCTGTTGTTTATCGATAAAAAAGAAAGAGCCGCTGTCATGATTGACATTGCCGTACCACTATCTTATAACTTAAGAAAAACTGAGCTGGAAAAACAGCGAAAGTATGTGAACCTAGGCTTGGAGATTAAGCGTTTATGGAAGTTATCTAAAATAACAATATACCCCATTGTCATATCAACCGAGGGGATAATAACAACTGACCTCACAGATACCTTCAAGGCTCTGAACATTCCTAGGAACATTCTCGTTGCCTGTCAGAGGGCGGTACTGCTGCCGACCTGCGACATCACCAGAAAATTCCTCAGTGGCAATTGATAAAGGGAATACGATGAATTTTGTCTCCCTTTAACGAAACTCGACCCTGGCTCCTCCAGAGAAAGAATACTCGTTCTTTTCTAACATAATAATAGTAACAAAGGCAGATTTTATTAGCCCTGATCTGCTGTATATTGACAAAAAAAAAAATAAAAGCTTCCTTTATTGACATCGTCATATCACTGTCTCATAAATTAAGAAAAAATGAAATGGAAAAACAAAGAATATATGGGAACCTAGCCTTGGAGATTAAGAGTTTACGAAAGTTATCTAGAATAGCAACATACCCAATTGTTATATCAATCGAGGAGATAATGACAACTGACTTCATAGATATCTTCAATGCCCTTAACATTCCTAAAAAGATTCTTGTTGTCTGTCAGAGGGTGGTACTGCTGCAGACCTGCCACATCACAAGAAAATTCCTCAGTGGACACTGATAAAGGGACTACAATACATTTTGTTTCTCATTAGCGAGAGTCTACCTTGGCAGTACCAGAGAATAATTTCTCGTTCATTTCTAACATATTAATAATTTAATTTATAAGCGCTGTTAAGAAACATGATGTAGGCTCAATGCGCTGTGATAACATGCAGATAAAGAAACAAAAGATCCAATGGTAATTAATTTGTAGTCCGGATGGTGTATTGATGCAATTAGGTGACTGCTAGCGAACTCGCAATTTTGACGACACCAATTCAAAGCGAGACTGCTTTTTAGCGGCTCCCGAAAGGGGAAAAGACGCTATTAGTTTTGTGTGGCCTGTCTGTCCGTCTGTCTGTCTGTCTGTCTGTCTGTCTGTCTGTCTGTCCGTCCGTCCGTCCCGTTTAGTGCTCAGAAAGTAGAAGAGAAAATGAAAATCTGACATCACGATAATATAGAGCATTCAAAGTTCTGATGCAACGGCTACTTTTTTTTTTCTAAAAGCTCAAAATCTAATTTTTAAAAATATTTTATGCAAACAGTATTTAAAGAGAAAAAAGTAATTAGTAGGCAATATAAATGAAACCTACTTTAAGACAATTAATAATCTAATATACTGCATTGGTTTTCACATTTGTTTTTGTTCCAACATACGAGTAACATACCAGTATTTACTCGTAAAGTAATCAACTCATAAAAGAGGTGTGGCAGTTGCCTTGAACATCGGCTTTACAAGGCTAACGTTGAGAGATCAAAGCACGGAAGATGTATATTTTGACCGCTGGGGCACTAAATAAGATCTGTTGTTTATCTTTGATATAATTTTTTAAATGAACTTTTAGCAGCGACAAAGAGAGTTTGTGTGATACACAAACTCAGAGGCGGCCTCTGTTAAGAGATCAAAGCACGGAAGATGTATATTTCTGTCGTTTATCTTTGATATATTTTTTTTTAAATGAACTTTTAGCAGCGACAAAGAGAGTTTGTGTGATACACAAACTCAGAGGCGGCCCCCGTTGAGGGATAAAAGCACGGAAGATGTATATTTCTGTTGTTTATCTTTGATATACTTTTTTTTTTAAATGAACTTTTAGCAGCGACAAAGAGAGTTTGTGTGATACACAAACTCAGAGGCGGCCCCCCTTGAG
>JADKLZ010009675.1:0-12742 GCA_021533235.1 Biomphalaria straminea | reverse complement strand
AAGAGATATCTATTACCATCGCAAAGAGATATCTATTACCATCGCAACTAGCGTAACTACTGTAACAATAGCAATATTGATTAAAAAATTCGAACAACATTCACACACGAAACACATACACATTCACAACCAGCGCTTTATGAATTAGACTTCTATGTACTTCTCGATGGCGACAGCTGATCTTGTAACACTGTGATCGAAAGTGGGATAAAAGAGTTTTTAAATCTTTCTGTTTTAGTCCTAATGGAAAGGAGACGACCACTTCGTTCAGATCGGATATGGGTGCAGGTTGTCTGTGAGAATCGTTCTTGAAAAAGTTCTTCAATAGGTAGCCGAACATATTGATCTGATTCAATGGAAAGTCACTCTCCTCTTTTCACCTTGCTGGTGGCTGTGTCGATCAGTGAATAAAAAAAAGGTTTTTTTTATTTTTCCGGTAGAGTGGCTTAAACCGTTCGGCTACTTACTAAGCTTGAGTTCAAAACTCGAGTTGTGTTTACTGAGGGCCTCCCATAATCCCCCCTTCCTTCACCCCCCCCCCACCTACAGGATACAAGAGAGATTGGACAAGTGAGTACTGAGCTTGTTATAACTTATAAGTATGAACGCTCGCTATATAAAAAATACTTCAGATTCATTTATCCCGAGGAACTCTTCAGTAAAAGGAAATTAGGAACATCACTGAAACGTGAAGACGGTTGATCATTGTGCTGGCCACATGACAGAGAAATCATTTGTATAATTGAATAATGACTGAATGCTTTCAAGGAGAGAGATGTGATAGTAAGTGCATTAATACTGCTCCAAGTCCCTCCTGTGAAGCATCCACAGATAACTTGACTGGCTGTGAAACATCATAAAAGACTAAAACAGGGGCGGTTGTGATCAAACTCTTTAGACAATCAACAGCCTTCTGATGTTGTTCCAACCATATCCATTCTTTGTCCTGTTTAAGTAGATCCCTTAATAGGGCAGTTATTTCTGATAAGTTCTGTAAGAATTTACCCAGATAATTAATCATACCCAAAAATCTTTCTAGTTCCTTGCGATTATTTTCTTAATTAGTGATTTTTGTGTCTTTAAAATCATAATGTTGCATGAAGAGTAATAAAGTTGATATATTGTAATGGCGGCACTACAGGACAGGGCAGAGTATAAGCTAGACAATTTTACATTTGAAAACTTTGCCTGACGTCTGATAATCCCAGCAGTAATGCGGTAACAAGAAGTCAATAAAACTTGTTTGACAACGGGTCATGTCCCAATCTCTATAGTTTGAGATCACTCTTTTTATTCCCCTCTCTCTTCACATCCTCTTTTCCAAACACTTGCTCTCTCTCTCTCTCTCTCCCCCTCTCAAATAATAATAGTTAATTATCTATCTTCCATTAAAGAAAAAAAAACTAGACGCACTTTCTTTCTATAAATAGTTTTAAGCAGTTAGGTTTCAAAACTTAAAACTACCACTATCCTTTTATAATTTTGTTGAAGATGGTTAGGTTTTTAAACTCAGATCAAAGTTACCCGAGATGTAGTTAAAAAAAATTACATTATTATTTGTGTTTTTTTAAAACAGGCTTTTTCTTTTAAATTTATGGGCCTGCCTGTTTGGCGTTTTAGAATTGTGCTTTATGACTACATTTCTACCGACCCGTCGTTACGCAAGCCGCGTTGTGATACATCGCTCAGGTTCCAAGCTTTTAAGAACTCTGGTCAGATTTTTCCATAATGAAAGTTTCATTTGATTAAGTTACAAAAATATATAACAGGTATAACATTGGCCGAGAAATATTGACTATTATGATTTTTCGTTTGGTCACCACAACATTAAATGTGACTGATTTTTTTTTCTTAGAGGGATTTAATTTTTTTTCCTTTTGTACAATATAATATTTGTCTTCATTATTTGTTCCTACAATGGCCATGCATTAGAGCGTGACTAGAGGGACAAGACTGAATGAATCATTGTTGAAGAGCGTTAAGTGGTGCAATGACTACACATCGTGCCGGAAGTTCAGAGACGCGAAGAGCTTCACTGTCCAGCATTCACTCCTCAGACTCTTCTTTCATGGAGGAAATCTTTGCCAATGACGACACGGAGGAGGACGACTACGAGGTGTCTGGAGACTGCAAGGAGAAGTCCATTTTTACCGTAGGCAATGGGTGAGTTTACTGTAGGCAATGAGTTTATGGTAGGCAATGGGTGAATGTTTGTTTATTGTAGGCAATAGGTAAGTTTATTTTACTATAAGCAATGAGTTTGTTACTGTAGGCAATTTGTTTATGGTAGGCAATGGGTGAATGTATGTTTATTGTAGGCAATCGGTGAGTTTGTGTTTACCGTAAGCAATGTGTGAGTTTAGGTCTACTGAAGGCAGTGAGCTTAGATTTACTGTAGTCAATATGTAACTTTATGTTTGCTGTAAGCAATGAGTGACCTGTCTATCTTATCTTCAACTATTGCAGTAAGTTATCCTACAGCTAAACCACTAAAAAACTTAATATAAGGATGTATAATATTTGTTTAATAAAAATAATTAAAGTGAAACATAATAACTACTAAATCTTCCGTGTTTATTGCGTTTTTTAAAATTATTGCATGGAAGTAGGGGTGTACCGGATAGTACTTTTTGATATCCGGCCGGAGCCGGATATGGCCGGATAATAAAATTTGATATTCGGCCGGAGCCGGAGCCGGAGCCGAATACCTAAGTATTTTATAAATAACTTGTATTGCTGAACATTTTACGAAACTGTTATATAACATACCTATATTTGTTGGTATAATTTTTTTTCCTTTTATATACCTTATTGTTTTAAACTCTATTACTGATTGATTTATTAAAGATTAATAGTATTTATAAACAGAAATTAATGTGTGTAGCATCATCATGAATAGCATGAGCGTGTCTGTGTGTATGTACGAAGCCACCAACCATATAGGCTGTGTGTTGGAGGGTCACTGTAAAATATGTTAGTATATATTTTACTAGTTACTAATGTAAATCTCTCATCTGGCTTGTATGGTGCTTGAATGTATGTGTTCAAGAATTTCGACCAACAATCGGTCATCAGACTTGTATTTTTAAGTCCAAAGACTGTTTCTGGTACTGGCTTCAAGAACTTAATACTGATAGCTGTTAATTAATAGTTGGAATCTGAAGCGTAGTAGGTCATATATGTATTAATCCGTTTGCGGCAAAAGATATTTTATTAACAGCAGGAACATCCATTACACCTACATTATTGATGTTTAGATCTACTGATATATAGATCAAAGAGCATTATGAAACCAAATATAGACGAAAACTCATCCACGCCCTACCTAACAAAAAAAGAAACATAAATGGATTTTGTGTTCGATTGATTGTAACAACCTGGTCAGATAGACGTTGTGAACCTACACATGTTGTCCTAGTGTAGTGTGAATAGATGATTGTGTTGACCTTCACCCTTTTTTTTTCCTTTTGGCATACGCAATAGTGTTTAGTGTGCAGGCAAAAAAAAAGATAACACATTGGCATGGTCAGTCAAGCAAATAGATAGGCTAAATTATCCGCACACTAGTTACAGAGGTCAAGTGTTTCTTAACATTCCAGCATACTATGGTGCTTTAGATCAATTTATTTTCTGCGATCAATTTATTTTCTGTGATGTTAAATTTTACTGTAAGGTTTTCCTTTAGGCTCTATATATTAAGTCAATAGCATTAAGCAATGAAATTTCTTTCTAAAAGTTTTAAGACTAGGAAAAAAACTACATACACCCATACAAGTACTCTCCAAGTAAACAAACTTAGTGTCCTCATCTGTTGACATATAGACAATGTCAATATGTCTTAACAATTTGCGTTAATCCATTCTGGCTTAAGTATGGTCAATGTCTATCAATACATTGTCATGGGTTAAACAAATAAGAAGGGTGTTGAGTCTCTTGAGCCCTCCCTTAAAGATACCACTGATCAGTGTCTGTTTGGCTTGTAGTCCAGCCTCCTAATTGAGACTTAACTCAAAGTAAACAAACTTATTACCCGGCCAATGGTATAAAAGGTGTGGCGTGTGGTCCTTTGACCCTTTGATTGACAACCTATCTCATAATAAACAAACCCAAACCAGATTAACCTTATAGAGAGATGGCTTGTAGTCCCGCCCCCTAATAAAAATTCTTCTCCAAGTAAACAAACTAAATTAGTTCCCTCTTAGGATAGACCTCTAGACAGTGTCAACACGTTGACATCTGGCTTAATGTGGTCAACTGCCTAATTGTAATCTCAATGTTATGGACTAAACAAACAAAAGGAGGTGGGGGTTGCTCGTCTCTACCTCTGTAGATATACCCGCACATCTAGACAGATTATCAGCGTGACGTAGTTAATGAATATTACATGTTTACTAGAACACCCAAAGGTCAAAACAGGCTTTTAAAATGTGCCAGACATCGCTGCTATGTGATCTTACAATGTACAGTTTTATCTCTATTTAAATTAACACGCCTTGTCTGTGTACTAAATAAGATTTGGTGCATAGCCATTGTTTATTGTTTTAAAAAACAAATTCTTTTAATTGAAACAAAAAAAAAAGTAAATGTATTTCAGAACTGACATTATTTAATCATGTCCACTTTGTGAATATTTGTATATTTTTATCAACATGGAGATTTAGTTTAAACATCGTTTATCAGCGTCGACACCCTTATATTGTTTGTCTTTCGCATGTGTTGTTTCGATATTTAAGTGTTACCTCCGTATGGCGTATCTGGAAAAGACTTAGCGCGCGGAGGCGCCAAACAATATTAACAGAAATACAGGTACTACGCTGTAGTTTTTACTATCCGGTTTACTATCCGGTAGTGATATTCGACCGGAGCCGAATAGTGCCGGATAGTGAAAAAGTGCCGAATATTCGGCCGGAGCCGGAGCCGGAGCGACTATCCGGTACACCCCTACATGGAAGTATTAATCCATTCTTTTAAAGACAAATCCCAGGTCAAGTATATGTCGATTTTTTTGTTCAACCTGTGTATCTATCTAGGGGGCGCGGTGGTCGGATGGTTAAGCGCTCGGCTTCCGAACCTGATGTCCTGGGTTCGAATCCCGGTGAGGACTGGGATTTTGAATTTCGGGATTTTTAGGGCGCCCCTGAGTCCACCCAACTCTAATGGGTACCTGACTTTAGTTGGGGAAAGTAAAGGCGGTTGGTCGTTGTGCTGGCCACATAACACCCTGCTCGTTAACCGTCGGCCAAAGAAACAGATGACCTTAACATCATCTGCCCCATAGATCGCAAGGTCTGAAGGGGATACTTTACTTTTTTATACTTTTTGTGTATCTATCAATGGTACTATCTACAAATTCATATGTAAATGTCATAATGTCGATGTCTTCCATTCCGAAATTTAAGGATGATTGCAGTGTTTCACTTGACTATACAAATTCAGTTGCGACCTACATATTTGTTCGCATCTCGTGCAGATAAAGCCGTTCTATATTAGCGGTGTAGTGAGTGTTATGTTTTGTCAGCTAATATATACATCGTAGGCCTATTTTCCCTTTCAAATCGTACAATTATCTTTTGTAAGAAAAACTATTCTTATGACATAGGCCTACATAATGAGGAGTTGAAGCGTATTATTAGGCATCCTTGATCACTACTCTTAGGTACACTTGCCACGACCTGCAATCATATTTACTTCAATCTTAGTTCGAGTCACAGACACATTATTTGGCTCTTTTGCTTTCCGCCCTTGTTTTCTAATACACCTCAGAAAAGAATAATATATAATAAGTATATATTTAAAGAAATTATTCTATAAATAGTATCTGTATAAATCTACACTGGACTCTTCGGAACAAACTCATCATAAAAGCAAATCTTTTATTCAAATGTAACGTTAGAGGTTACACACTTATTTTAAAGCTACGTAAATCATTATACAAGAAACAGTTTTCTATATTCACCAACCTATATAAACAATAAATACATGTGTGCGTGTGTGCGCGCGTGTGGGTATGTGTGGAAAGAGGGATTTCTTCCTTCAACATAAACTATTTTGGCCTACACTTGCGGGAGCAACTGGCCAACTTTAATTTTTAAATATGCTCCGTACAGTTGTAATCAACAAAGGGCGCTGTTATCATTAAATAAGTTTTTTTTTTTTAAGTTAGCTATTCGACACGCTTTCTATTATTATTATCTTTTTTATCTATATTATTTTTATGTTATAAGTATACAGTAGCAACCTTTATTTATGTCTTACGGGTTTACGGCGATACAAAATAACATTTCTCTTGTTTTCCGGCCAAGTAGACTAAACAGTTTCTCAAACTTTGGTCGCTAGCGTCTATTGTCACGATTGTCAATGAAGCCCACATTGGTTATCAGCGGTCCTCAAGGTTTATAAAACAAACAGTTGCTAACTCAAAACAATGTATCAAGAATCAGTTGAAGACTGTTGAGATTGCGAGCTATATATAGCAAGCGTTTTAAAAAAAAAGGAAGCGCGTGGTGGCAAAGTGTTAAAGCAGCGGTTCTTAACCTCTTATACTCGGCGATCCCTTTTTACAATCCCCCCCCCCACTTTGCCGCGACCCTACTCCCCCCCACACATACATAATAGAAGAATAGACAGTAACAATTCATATTTTCGATGGTCTTAGGCGACCCATGGCAAATCGTCAATCGACCCCCAAGGGGGTCGCGACTAACTGGTTGAGAACCCCTGTGTTAAAGCTTTTTTGGCCTCCTAGAATGCAATTATCCCCCTTGAAGAAACGTCTGCAATTGAAAAGCAGAAGCGGTCTTGGCAGTTCACTCGGGGCCCTGGGCGCGCGTCGTATAGGAGCCACGACAAATTATACGAAGGGCTAGCAGTTCTTTGAATCGCAAGGTCCCCTAAGGCACTGTTACCCAACTCGCCCGCTCTCTAAGGCCGCCTCTGACAAGAATGTGTACTGATGGCTGTCATCATCTTCCAGCAAGGGAAGACGCTGGTGGGCATCGTTGCACTTACCATCAAAAGCTGACCCTATGAACTTTGAACTTATCTATTCATTTGCTTCACTTCTTTAAAAAAAAAAGTAAATGTTCAATATTCTTCCGAAACTAATATTTTTTTTTTTACAAATATTTGTCCAAATAGATATGGCCTGTCAGACGAAGAGAGAAATAACTTAGCCTCGAGACCGTCACAAGGCTACAGAGATGACAGGTTAGTTTAAATTAATCAATCAATCGATAAAGCCTTACGCGGACCAATCTACCGATACGATTGACCGATTAGTAAACATTGGCTAGTCGACCATTGCGATACTAAATCGCTTTTACTTTGTCCAACCCTTAAATGTTATTGTAATTTAGTGACCTATATAGTATATAGCAGAAATGTCGAATGAAGGCGCTAGTTAACAGTAAAGGGGAGTAATTAAATTCTTGAGGGCATATAAATAAATAAATATAATTCTAATATAGACCATTTGGAAGAATAAATCTATCATTTACAGTAACAACTTACACTGACATTTAAATACAGTGTTTATCAACTCATGCGCCATTTCACCCTCACTGGCATAGACGAAAGTAGCTGGCAGAAGTTGGACTCTGAAAGTGGACACGGGACAGACATTTATAAAATAAAAGTGTTTTTTTTTTTTTTTAAAGAATATAAACATCTAATATTACAGCGAATTGGTCAACTTATGTGTAGAGAAGTCAAACATTACATTGACTAAAAGTAAAAGAAAAGTTCCCCTTTTAGACCTTGTGGTCTATAGGGCAGATGATGTAAAGGTCATCTGATTATGTGGCCTACAGTTAACGAGGGTGTCATGTGGCCAGCACAACGACCAACCGCCTTTACTTTTCCATAACTAACGTCAGGTACCCATCAGAGCTGGGTGGACTCAGAGGCGCCCAAGGATCCCGAAATAAAAATCACAGTCTTCACCAGGTTTCAAACCCGGGACCCAGGGTTCAGAAGCCCAGCGCTTTACCTCTCAGCCACCACGCATTACATTGACTAATGAACTAATAGATAACGTTTATATGTTTGTAAAATGTTTAGCATGTTTCGGAAATTCCTTCAGAGTTGAAGATAGTTATTTCCTAGTCCAAACCTCCCGCAGGACGACGGGGGATGGGAGCGGGCAGGGTTTGAACCAGGGACCATCGGTAAATCGATACGACAGTCCAGCGTGCAAACCGCTCGACCAGTCTTCTAGTCTCACGATTAAGGAATAGTCCAGCGTTAGACGTCACTACTATTACATAAACCATTCATCTCACTATTGAATCGCCCATTCAATCAAATTATTATTAAACCTAACACTGTACAACAATACGAGAGCTTTACATAACATAAATAGAGGTGCCCAACTTCCCATAATTCAATAGTTATCCAACCTCAGTGCCGTGTTTATACTTGAAAAGGCCCTGATCTCTATGAGATATGGGGTCTTTTTACGGGCCGAAAATGCCAGCGGGCTGTAAGTTAAGCATTGTAAATTATTTTTTTTTGAGTGGCTATTAGTGTAGTGTGCGTGCCTGTCTATGAAATGACCAGTTGACCTTTATAGTACATGGTTGAGTGAACAGCAAATAAAGTGTGTACGTCAGGAATGTGTATAAAAGTGGGTCAGATTGATAACAAGATGTTTCAGTGTATCTATTACAGGCAACAGTGCCATAATTAATATCTCCATCCATCCCCCATTCACACGTCTAATGAACTAGTAAAGTTTCCCTTTCAGACCTTGTGATCTATAGGACAGATCGATGTAATGATCATCTGTTTCCGTGGCCCACAGTTAACGAGGGTGTCAGGAGCCTTACAGTTCAGCTACCCCGTCCCACAGTAAACAAGATTACATAATCTTGTGGCCTTTAGGGCAGATGGTGTAAAGGTCATCTGATTCTGTGGCCTACGGTTAACGAGGGTGTCATGTGGCCAGCACAACGACCAACCGCCTTTACTTTTCCCAAACTAATGTCAGGTACCCGTTAGAGCTGGGTAGACTCAAGGGCGCCCGAAAATCCCGAAATAAAAATCTCCAGGACTCGAACCCGGGACCTCCAGTACGGAAGCCAAACGCTTTACCGCTCAACCACCGCGCCCTCGCGTTTTAAAAAAGTAGATCTTTATTTATTTTGGCCCAAATCAAAGTTTCAGCATTATTTTCCGAGAGATTGTGACGATGGTCAATAATAATTTGTCCTCCTACTGAATTAACTCTTTCTTATGAACAATTTGTTGCCTGAATTACAAGCAAATTCCTAGCTGCTCTGGCCAAAAGTGGAAAAATATTAATACTTTTAAAATGTTTCGATTTACAACTGCTTGCTTCGAATACAAACTGAATTCATCCTTAATTTGCTCAGAAATGGTGGAAATTTTGTTGATTCTGGTATCTCCTTGAGCATCATGCACTTTCTTGAACATTGAATCCATAAGGCTTCCCCTATTCCTGTCTTGAACAAGACTTTCACGTGGCAATTCATCAGAATTTTTGCCAATGTTGCTTCCGTCAGAGTTAGCCAATATTGTCTCTACAAATAAGACAGTTTTTTAGTTTCAGCTTCTGAAAATAAGTAGTGTTTAAATCTTGGATCAATGAATGTGGCTGCCAGGAGATGATCCATTGTCAAATCAAATCTTGCTCCAAGTTGTTTCAATAGCTCATCTCGAAATTGTTGGAGACCTGTTGGTGATTTGGACACTAACTCTTCCTTCGATGTAAAAATGCAAGGATAGATCAAACTTATGCTGACATTGGAATCAGCACTCAAAACTGTTGTTGCTTCTGCTGTTGGTCTTAGAATTGGAAGAGAAGCTTTCAGAGTATCTTGTAAAGTTTGTGTTAATGGTTTTGGTGGATTTCTTGCACATTTCTTTTTAACACCACATTCTACAAGTGCAAGAGAGACAGGAACAGAGTTTTGGTCAATCCATTCCAGCAAATAATATGTACTATTGAATCTAGTAATAACATCTAAAGGAGGCTTTGATTCCTTCATTCCTTGATCAGTTTGATATTTGGACAACATAGTTTGACCAACAGTTGATGAATGAAAAAAAGCCAGCAATCCTGTGAACATGACTGATTAGGTTCTGAATGATTTTTTGAGCATCTAAAGCAGCATTGATTGAAAGTTGCACACCAAAACCGAGCTTGAATTATCCACAAAAAAAGCATTACTTTTTTTGAAAATATTCGAGCATTCGAAAATTTAAAATAATTTCGAATCGAGTTCGAATATTCTTTTAATATTCGAAATTCGAATCGAATATCGAATATTCGCAGGTCCCTAGATTGGCGTTTTCCATATTGATTGACACTCCAAATGAGAATTGTCTGTTTTAAGGAGATTTGCATCAGTTTTCAGAATATTTTGATAATTTCAGGAGATTTTCGTAACGTTTTCTTCTATTTTAAAATTTCAGGAAAATGCCAGGAACCCTTTAATGATAAGTTAAAATGGTTTAATTTAATAATTTACACCTAGAATTCGCTTCGCGCGGGGCCTATGAAAGGGCGGGGCCCACTGCAGCCGCATAGGTTGCAGTGACCTAAGACAGGCCCTGACTCCTCATTAATCTACTCGTAGTCAAGCAATATTTTTATAATAATAAGGCTTGTCTTCGAGTCCGATTATTATAATATCAAGCAATTATTAAAAGTGCATATATTTTTTGTATGTATGCCTACATTATTTAAAAAAAAATGTTTTTCTTTCATGCTATTAAATTTAGACGAGCACTGAATTATCTGGGACGAAGACTCTCCTTCCGGGGTCAACTTCGAAAGTTCTTCATTCGAAACCCAAACACTCGTAAGTTGATGACGTCATTTGTTCACTGATAATACAATCTAAATTTAACCTTCTAATCATATGTCTCTTTAAAGGATGTTGTTTGTGTATTTTAATCAATCAGAATGACAATACTTAATTAAGCTCTTGGTGACCAGATAACAGCTGTTCTGATAAGTCTTATATATGATGGGACGACTTATTAACTATTTGCTGTAAACTATTTAATGTGTTGAAGAAATACATAGAAATGATTATGAAAGAATGTATATCTTTTTTTTTAAATCTGGCCACACGAGTTAAAGTTAAGAGGTCAGTAAGAGTTGGCTACTTTCAGTCACGTGACTGTAAAGCCTGTAAAGCCATGATCTTAGATATTATCTTCCACATATGCAGGTTGATGAGGTAATCGCTCTGGTGGTAGAGGAACCAACTAATTTACAATTGGCAACCTTTTATTCCAAAGCCAAAGGCGGCTTTAGGGTTTGGCGAGTGGGGAAACCGTTCAAGATCCCGCGCCTTTGGTGGGCCCCGCGATAAAGAAAACATTTAGTCACTGTACCAGCCAAACGTAAAAATATTCGTAGCCCCGATAGGACTCTCCTTATATAAGGGAAATAACCACATATTTACTGTCATATAGGCAAATACTGCAAGATTAATCTCCTCCTTAAAATATATACAACAAAATTAGCTTATTATAATATGTACTTTCTTAATTAGTTTATGTTTTGTCTTCGAAACTGAATAATTGTGCAAAGTTTCAACTTGATCCAAGAAAGGGGAAAGTAGGGGAAAACATGTAGAAGATTTGTACCAGACAGACAGACAAACAGACAGACAGAATGAGTTGATGCTAAGTTTTGTAAAAAAAAAGTAAATAATTGTAATAATGCAAGAAGTCTCAAAAGATTTAGAGTCATATGTAGATCTTGATATAAGTAGGACTTTGGGGGAATCGAAGCGGCACAGGCGTCCCATAATCCCTTTTAATATCACTTCTAAAGATTTATCTTAACAGAAGCGAGGACCGGATCACCCTTCACATCTAACCGTGTCTGGAGGTTCTACAATGACATCGACCATTATTTACTTGGCTCGTGCCATGTTGTGGGTCTATCTGCCATCAGGCATACGTCAGCCAGATTTCTGCGAATGCCGTCAGCCCTTATGACTTTCTTTATATTTTTATTATTGTATACCTTTTATTTCATTTCCATTGTAGATAGAAACTTTCCCGGTAGCTTCTGGATTGGGCTACCGGATATTTGTTAAATTCCGGGCAGCGTTGTACCCAGAGGCGTACCAACGGTTATGAGGGAGGGGAAAATTGGAAAATCCCCAACGCCTCCACGTGAGGGGGGGGGCCTAATGAGTGTTCTTTGCATTAAATATTACAAATAATGCGGGGGCCCTCAAAGAGGTCAAGCTCTTCCGGGCGTCTAAAATGATGGCAAATTCCTAGTTGCGCCACTGGCTGTACCGTGGCATTGATTGCGTTGACTCTCAGTGTTCCGTGAGTAATCTAATTGCGTTGCCGTCTTTAGCCTGTTTCCACTAACAAACGTTCCTGCCAGGAGCCACTTTGAAGCCATTGTTAGCGGGAATCCTCGGGCTATGGAGGACCTGAACTGTTCAAGCTTAACAGCAACAGACCTATTTAAAATAATTTAAATATCGCAAACAGTTTCTTGATTATACGTCTAATCGTTACAAAAGCGTTTCTTTACCCTTTGTGCAATTATTCACACTCGTTGGTTAAGAAAAAGAAAGGTTGACGGTCATGATTGCTTTAGTGTTTTTTAATGTTCCAGATTTAAATGAACATTTCAAACATTGTCAATATTTGTCTTTCATTGTGTTGTAGGTTTGACCTGCAGTTTTCTTGACCTCGCTGTGCGCCTCGTGTTGTGTGTGAACTACGTCACCAGAGTGTGTTT
>JADKLZ010009667.1:0-13942 GCA_021533235.1 Biomphalaria straminea | reverse complement strand
GAACACGCATGGACACACCATAACAGCTGAACACGCATGGACACACCGAAACAGCTGAGCACGCATGCTGTGTTTAAGGGCAACTACAAGAAGTGTCACTTAGTGAACTGCATATTCATACCTGATTGAATGTTTTCTATCATTGTATCCACGAGTGTGAGCGCCAGATGTTGCCAACACCTGGGCGCTCCTCACCTCAGCATACTTCATGCGCGTGTGTTGCATGGTTTGTGACTTATTGCGACACATTAATGGTGTCAGAGCATTTAGTTGTGGTAGGACACAGTGTTAAATCCAAACATCTTAAATTAGCTTGTCGCCTTCATCCATAAGAATAGTTCATTTTCGTAAGTTTCAAACTTTGTCGCTATTCGTACACGATTTTATGTTTTCGTGAAACTAGAGAATTGCTGTTTCAGCGATATTCACTCATTGAATTCTACTAACTTCATGAACTTGAATTGGTTGGAAACTTGTTTTAGGATATTGTCGATAGTTCGCATCCCCATGGATGTGGTGATCAATTTTAAGGCCATTTAGGATCGTTCCTATTTAGTGGTTTTTACTACGGTCTAAAGTTTCTGTCTATTAGATCTATACGTTACTGCCGTAAACTAAACTACAATTTTGGCGTCCTAAATTTTCTAAGTTTTAAAGGTTTCATATAATCATTGCAACTTCTTTACAGTACTAGAGATTATTGGTACAATTGGTAATGTATACATTCTATTTGATTTGGTCTCGGTCGATTATGATTTGAATAAAAGAAGACATCGAGCATTAATAAAAAAAAAATCCCACTAGTTTTGGGATCTCTAACTAGCCGGTTAAGAAAATAAGTTCTAATTTCTACTTTGTGTTTCAACTGAAACAACGCAGGAAGTGTGCAGCTGATTCGTCAATGTCTTCTTTTATGATATGCATTTAATCCACCTGGAGGATATTTTTAGCCTGCTGTAACGTAAAGGGAGTTCATAAATGACTGTCGCAGAGATATTGTTTTACAATGAGTTAAGTCTTTCATCTCTGTACTGGAGCCTTAGGAGCCTTACATTTACCAGTGTAGCTTTGGTCTTATTTAAAATTTATTAATTGTTTTTGGACCAGCCATTGTAACCACAGCGTACTGTTGTTTTCTTAGGTTTGCCACAATAACCAGTAGTTTATTATTAACATTGTTGTAAGATTAGCACAACATGAACACTACAATTCAGTATTCCGCATATGAAGTACTTCCTTCTTGCCACATTGAACATTGTTATTTAATGATACTCTTTAACTGGCGTACCTCCGATTTGAAATGGAAGAATAACTGCGTTTGTATGTCTTGTCTTGTAAGATATCAATGCATTGTTATACTCTAGTCCGATCGAAATGCTAGATCTATCACTCAACTTTATTTTTGCAGAAAGAATACGATGATACTACCTGATTTCAGGCTATGTAGGATTACCAGAAGAAGCAGCATGTGACAGACTTTGTTGAGATCGGAGGAATAGGGGCAGCCCACACAATCTGACCATCGAAGATGAGCATGGATAGACTGGTTAGTCGCAGCGTACCTCACCTGCCGAGGTACCAGTCCACCTCACCGGCCAGGTCACCGCGCCTGGAAGCCCGCCGCTTCGCCTCCCTTCACAGCGTGTCCAGAATCAGTTACATCGATGGGGAATCGTACAGGGGCATCTACTCCTATCACATCCACGACTCACCCTCGCCAAAACGGGCTTACAAAGTTCACTTGATACAGTCCAAACCTGGTCACCATCTTGTCAGGTCGACCAAAAGTTTGTCACAGAATGACCTCAGGTCATCTCACGTGTACCATTCCTTGGATGCGCTTTCTACCAAAGTATTGCAAGGAAGGGACCAGCGCGTCCAGGTGACCAGCTGCGAGGACATCTACCACAAGAAGCCTTTCTTCCCCGATCTGACGGCCTCCGAGAGCGGCGTCTCCATGGAGGGCTGGGAAGATGGGTCACTGTTTGGTGGTGAAGATGACTGCTCCTCCCAGCACTCTTTTGGAAGCTCCAGTGCTGCATTCGATGTCACGCTGGAGAGTGAGCTGGACAGGGCAGACAACCTCGGCGGACACGAAGACAGTTTCGGAGACTTTCGAGATTGCGAGGCTGGTGATGGGCGAAGGTACAAACGTTCTTTGCGCCGGGCAAGTGGCGATGCGTCCAGCACAGACAGTAATTGCAGTAGCCCCGTCTCTCACTTCGATTCTAAAAGGAGAGAGTTTGAGAGGACACGTATGGCGGGTCTGAGAGTTCAAATCCCGGGCGATGAGAAGAATGCGCATGGTCAAACTAGCCAGCGATCTTCCAAGCCTCTGGCCCAGTCAACGCCTCATGTAAGTCCAAGAGGAATACACGAAAATAAACTTTCCGTGAAGGCCAGTTGGTCAGTGGATGACATGGGCAGTGATGAACATATCCCAAGCAAAACTCCCACTTCTAGGTCGCCCTTTGACCTGGAAGTGCATGAAGTGGATCTGCAGAATTTGTCTAGACTAGGAGAGTCCAGTTTAAATGCAAGCTTTTCGGAGGACACGATGTCCGATGTGTCGAACTCAACCATCACCTCTCCCATACTGAGGCGAAGAGATCTGGAGAGGAAAAAGTCCAAGAAGAAGTTCACGTCTTCTGGTCATGCCAACGAAGATAATTTTGAGCAAGATGACTGTGGCTATGGCACTGACCACTATCACAGTCAGGCTGATCTATCTGACCGGAAGCTGCTGTCACTAGAAACATTGACTGGCGAATTGGAAAAAGCGGCAGGGAAAGCAGTAACCGGAAGTGAAAGCTGGGCTTTCTTAAGTATAGACACAGCCGAAACAAAACCAGAGGGACAAGACACGTGCAGTAGTGCACACGAAGCATCAAGGATTCTCAAACCAGGTCAAGTGAAGATACCATTGATTGCCGCCGGTAAGCAAGGCCAGGAAAAGTTGAAAAAAACGTCTCAGTTGTCACCGCCCTTGGATCGATCTTCTCCCCAGTTTTCGGCCCCCAGCGCCTTTCACACATGGACAGCAGGCCATAATGTGGATGTCTTTGATCCGATCTATAAAGGCGTGATGGAAGACAACCAACGGGTGGGTGAGCCGCAAAACGTGCTGACCGCTGCTAAGCTTGATCACGTCAGCGAGATAATGGTTGACGGTCAGCTGAATGGCATCCATAGCCACCAGTTTATAGGACATGTCTGTGAACCAGATTCTGGCTTAATGAAAGACCAACGGCCATTAGAAGATCAATACAGCCAAAACGATTCTGGGTTAGTTTTATTAAATGATAGCATAACAGAAGGGGCGGATGTGCAAGATAGCAAGTCTTGCGGAGAAGGCGCCCACCGTGTTAAAGCAGGCACTTATTTTACAATTTGTCCCTCAAATAAAGATATACATTTATCTAACGATAGTATGTCTAATACTAATGAAGACATTTTTACACCACTGGAGTTGTCTCAAGTCACGTGCTCACAGTCCAACGTCTCACAACATCGCATCTCACGTCATGTTCTAAAAACAGAACTGGAAAATTCTGGCCTCAAACCCGAGCAGCGTGAAATACCCAACGGTCAGGATGACGCGAGCACGTGCGATGATGTCACCTCGGAAATGGGAGAGCGGTCACGTGCTGAATTTTTCAACAGTTGGGATTCACCAATGAGCGCTGGCCGCGTACTCACGATGAGGCAACCCGTTGATGGCGCCATCGATCACATGTTAATTCGCGAGGACAAAGAAACGCCAGATCCTTGTTTAGCGAGCAGTGTTTTCAAGGCTGGCTCAGAAACTACCAACTTTGCCCACCCCACCGCTGACTGTAATAGCGGGGAAGTCCCCGTGGCTGTTATAAATTTCCCAAACCTTGAAGATATAAATAGTCAGAAAACTGGATTCGACTCGGTCACTACCAATGATTACTCATCTTTATCTCAAAACTCGTTAGATGACAACAATGGATACAAGTCTATGAATAGTTTAACGGAAATTCAAAGCTGTCAACTTTTGAACATTGACGCTGGGCCAGAATTAAAATTATTTGACGGTATCGCTACTTGCGATGCGAGCGCAACCGATTCTATGTTAAAGGAAGGAAATTTTATCGAACTCGATACCGTTAATGGGCAACAGGGCGGCATCGGTGAAAATGAGTGCCGCTACTCCATGCCAGTTGTCGAGGACGAATCAATAAAAGAAGGCAGCGACGCACGTCGTGAGTTCAGTGTTAGTCAAGTAGATCGTTGCAGCAACACAGTTGACAGACAGGATTGTGCAGTGTTCGAATCTTTTCCCGTGACATTACAAGACGTTTCTGTTGTTGAGATTACATCGGCGGAGACTGTAGTTGAACAAACGAGTGTGTCTGGTGCCACCGTATCTTGTCATGCGATAAGTACCGATGTTACTCAAACTAGTGGATTGATGGACGAGTCCCCGAGTAAAACACACATGGCGTGCTCGACACGAGGCGGAGACGAGAGCGCGCGGGGGACTATGACAGGCGACCTGGGGCTGTGCGACAACACGCTTCAACCTGGCGGTGACGGGCTGCTTGACACGGAGAGGTCCCCCCGCTCGAGGGGTAATGCATCTTCACCCTCCCCAGGTGTGTCAGTTATTACCGCTGAGGGGAACACGTGTGTCAGTCAAAGCGCCGTGCCTTCGGATCATTCGTTAGCATTGACTGGTAATGAGAATGTGATCACGAGCGAGATGAACGATGCGATTTCAAACAATAACGTACTGGATAATCTGCACCAACAGTTATTTCGTATTTCGTCATTGGAGGAGGATAAAGAGACTTTAAAGGAGGGCTTTAAGGACTTCGCATTGGCAACGAGTGTCCCTCAAGAGATCACCAACGAAGAGCCGAGCTTACCGGTAGAGGGCATGGACGACTCAGGTACTTACTACTCTTACAGCATCAGCGTGCACGACCCAGAGCCCGAGGACGTGAGCGAGGAGCCCATTCAACGAGAACATTACGACAACGACGACGGCGTTACTGAGGAAACACGAACTTACACCTATCGCCGTCACTTTCCCGCCTCCTTGCTCAAGTCCAATCACATTAAATCTAGTAGCCTTTGGACGTTGCAAGAAGAAACGGAAAGTCTGATAGATGCCCAGTCACCCAGCTCGTCGCCCAAACGACTGTTCGGCGTGGTCGCTTCTGAAGAGGATAATACATCCAGTAGCTCGTCTAGACCTCTCTCCCCAAGCAGCAACCTATCAAACAGCGAAGAAAGACTTGACTTGGAGAGAGATGTGTCCTTGTCAGAAACTGACCACTCAAAGAAGTTACATCTAGATCATTTGGATACCATCAGCTTGGGAGACTTGTCTGAGACGTACGCATCTCAACCCAAAGAAACATCTTTCTGCGGCCCCTTTCCGCCAGTGAGTTCTGTGACTTCCGGTAGGTCACCATTGGATATACTGTCAGACTCGCTTGAACAGTTTCATAGAGACATCTCCGATGACACTGGTCTGTGTTCATCTTCCAATCAGCACAGCTGGGCAGACGACGTCGCCAGTGAAACGTCGTCCAGGATTCACGACTTTGACAATGAACTCTCTTTCATTTCTTCAAGTATCAGCCCCAGCCCGTCAGACTTCAGTGACGGTTCAATGTACACCAGTACTGGCACTGCCCAGGTAAAAACATCTGGCGCTGCCTTTTTCGATTATGACATTTTGGTAAGTCCTTCAGATAAGAGTGAGGTGAAACAATCACAAGAAGACACTTTGACCAACTCAAAGTGTCTATCAGACACTAAAACCAGTATAGACAAAGAGTTTGAGAAAATTCTAGAAGAGTTCACCGCCATCACCTCCCCTCTGGCTGACCTGGATCAGGTGTTGCTGACAAATGCAACAGAGTTTGACAGTTTGTACAAAGCATTTGCTAATGACGATTCGGAGAAAAAGCAGAATCACGTCTGCATTGTGGTGGAAGAGGACAGCATGGATGCATTCCGGTTCAAAAGGTTCTTGAAGAAGTCTCACACCAAACGAAAGAAAGGGAAGAAACTCCTCAGATTTCTTACTTCCTTGGGCTGTGTTTCAGAAGGGGCTCAGTCTCCAGAGATGAGCCCCAAGAAAACGTGGCGCAAGGAGGAGCAAGTGTTGACCATGGACAACATGGGTTCCAGCAAAGGTCAGCTGGTCAAACCCAATAGCTTTCAAAATCAAATTGTACTCGGCAAGGAACGGCACCAGCCACCTCGAGAACACAGTCCGACCTCATCCAGCCACAGTTTGGACAGCGAGAGATCCAGACCCGACAGCGCTTACTCCAGCTTTTCAGAATCACACCCAGGAGAGCTGACCAGCCCCAACGTCACATGCTTGGGGCCACACCACATTCCTTCCAAATCCTCCAGCTCAGTCAGCAGCGTCTTTTATGATGACCGGCTCAGCCCGGTGGACAGTGCCTACGAGTCCACGCCTGGTCCTTCCACAAGAACATTCAGCGAGGCCGAGCTGACCTCCATAAAGGGTGATGTGTTGTCATCATTCTCGGATGTGTTTGAGCAGCTGAGTGTCTGTGAGAGTGAGATAGACACTGCACTTCTGAGGCGCCTCAGGCATGGGCACATGCCTGCCAATACTGAAACTAAGTAGTTAAGTGTCACATCAGTAACTTTAACTGTTGCGTTTAGGATGGATTATATTTTATGTTTAGTATTCTTGGACCAGCACAGCACACAAGGATAGAAATCAGTTGGTGAAAGTATCTTACAGAATACTTTATAACTTGTATAAGAATATCTTTAAGCATATAGAAAGCATATTGCAAATATTTAGTTTTTACAGAATACTTTTTAAGGTTTGTGACTGCTTTATATATCTCTTATATTCTATTACTGATCTCTATTCTAGGCCCTATATAATGACTGAATAATCAAATATCTTAACATTAGACTTTGAGCCATCTAAATAAATGTCATAGCTTTCATTATTGTATGTAATTCATTTCCTGCCATGTCAACGAAAATTTAGGAAAAAATTATTTACTTTCTTTGTTAATGAGGGTGTTATGTTGTCATCATACAACGATGCAGGTTTCCTTTCGCTAATATTCACTTAAGAGCTGGCTCTACCTTACAGTATATCTTGTAGTATAAATCTTAGTGCACTCATTAGGAGTGAGTTCTTGAGTATTTAATTTAGTTTCTGTGACCTATCACTTTTTTTTTAGACTAAGACCTGGCTGAATCACTGTTGTCAACATTGGGTCTTGAATCTCAGTGTCACAGATAAAATACAATATATCAAATGCTCAAACCAAAAGCACTAGTCCCACCAATTACGTTTTTTTTCCTGTTTCAGTTAAGAGTCAGAAGTGAGAAAGGAAATAGTCATTAAAAGATATGAGAGATGTCCTTCTATTAGAAGTACTGTCATCAATAACTAAACAAGTCAGCATTATCAAAGAAAATAAATCAATGTAATTATGAAGATGAGTTTTTAAAAGACAATCTATTTGAAGCTATCTTTCCATGCAATAGCATTGAGGTTAAAAATAGCAATATGTGGTCCTTGTTCTATATTAAAGATATTTACTAGCTACTTTTCTACAAAAATAAATTGTACAAAAAGACTACTTTAGTTTTACAGTTGACTCTTGATAGGCCAACACTTTCTTGTCCTACACACTCAATAATCTGAAATACGTTTTTTTGTAGAATGTTGTGAGGCTTAAATTGTAAATGAGTGCAGCATGTCAAAACTGAAATCATGATATATATACATATATGTTGTTTAGAACAATATATTTTTCTTTTTTTTTTATCTATTGTTTATAATGTACCCTTGAAAGTGTAAAAGAATAACTGATTACAAATAGAATTTTATTGACATTTATAGTTAAATTTATGAAAGTACAACTCGTCTTTCATTATCTTCAGTTTTTGGTTGACCAACTGTAGTCAGACTCTCAGGAGTCAACTGTAAATATGGTTTCTTTTTTTTTTAATGTAGACAGTATATACAGTAAATAGCTAAACTCTTTATAAAAAAAGGTGGCCTTTTTACTAAGTAAGTTTTATATTTACTTAATTAACTTTAAATAATGACATTTAAAAAAAAATGACCCAACTTTACATTTCCTTTTAATTGACGGAAAGGTGATATAAGTCATTGGACAGATAGTGTTACCTTAACACCCTCATTGTGAATTATTGCCCCTGGATGATGTGGGTAGATTCATACAGAAAAAAAACTTGAGTTCCTTTACCCAAACTGTGTTTTTATAGTTATAAATAGATATATATATATACACTCACATAAAAGACATACATTTATTGTTTCCTATTTCCAGCAGCACTTGTGACATTCCATCCCTGCCATTAACAGCAGCCATTTTAAAAACATATCTTTGTACACCAACAACTGACATAATGTTTGTTGGTTGATAATTTGTGTGGGTTTTTTTTATTTACACACAGACATATGGTAGATTTGAATTTTTGATTTGTATGAAATTGTTTATTAAGGAAAACTAGACATGAACACTGGTAACTGTATCTACAATGTATGCAACTTTATGAATATATTCTAAGCTAGCCTTTTTTTATGTTGAATATTATTTCTTTTGAAGTACCAATATTGGAACTTTAAACAGAACTTGAATGTGTTTATTTACTGTAAAAATGTTCTCAAAGTTTGGAACACATTAAAACTCGAGCAGTTTCACACTTGGTTGATGTTTTTTTTTTTCTCACTTTATTTGTAAGTATGTTGAATGCTAGTTTTTATCAATAACCTTGGAGTAGGCTGAATCTTTACAGTTGTGGCTGATTGGCATACATTGCATTACTATATGACTGAGGGGAAAGGAGTTTGAATCTCGATGGAGGAATTTTAAACTCAAGATTGAGTTGTTTAAGCTGAGCCACTAAAGGCAGCACGTAAACCTTCCTGCCTATTTCCCCACCTTTTCTTGTTTAAATCCCCTCCTCATGTTGCCTATTTTCCCTCCTCAACATGTCCACAGAAGATATTGGGTCACAGTGCACTGGGCATGTTGTAGGAACATGCAGAGCAATGCTATACGCAAATAATGCATAATTGCAAATAATGCATAATTGCGTGGTGAAGTTTAGATTAGTGAAGAAAGTTAACATTGATATATGATATAAAAAAATTATTGGGAAAGGTAGAAGGTAAAATAAGTATCTTGAATTTAAATTTTATTCAGAAATAATTAATTCATATTTAAATTAATTAATTCAAATAATTAATTAATATCTGTTTTATAATTCTGGACGCATAGGAAAAAATTAAAACAATCTGAGTACTTAAAATGGGCATTTATCTTAGACAGCGTTCTTTACATGTCAGTTCAATAGATAGCCATTTTGATAGTTCCTTTCAGTGTAGTCAAATACTAGGACTAGTTCCTACTGAGTACTGACATTCTTGTCTTCCCTTGACACATGCTTAGAGATTGGGCTACACAAAAGGTTAACCCCAACTCTCTCCTTAAGAAGTAAATACAGGGATTAATAAGGGATTAACAGGAGAACAAACATAAAGAGATTTTTATCACAGACAAGAACTTCAGTTACATAGTAGAGCTACCCTTTAAATGAAAAAAAAAAAAGAGTATGTATTAAAAACTCAAGTCCATTATATACACTTCCATGCACATAAGCAAGTCGTAAAATTCCTCACCCAAATAATAAATACATTGTTCTATTACTTTATATCAACCTTGACTTGATGAATCCATTGTCATATTAGACAATGCATTTCTGAGATCATCCAGTACAAGATCAGGAAAAAAATGTTTATGCATGTATAGCTTAATATATTTTGAAATTTAAACAAGAATGTTTATAAAAATATCTTTTTTATGTAAAGAAAAAGGAATGTTCATTTTACATGGAATATATTGCATTTATTAATAATGTACTTAACAACAAAATATAATAGAATAAATAAATTATATATACATACAATCTAACAGTAAAAAGGCTACATATAGACTGGGAAAGTTCTAATAAATTGAAAATGGAACAACAAAATAGAGAGAGTAAAGGTCTGTAGATGTAGATGAACACTGTGTAGGCCAGTGTGTTGACCTGCTGGTGACATTTACTGCTAACGTTTGGCATCTGTCATAAATGACCTGAGCAATGACAAAGCTTGTCAGAACTCATACATGTCATGACACAATAAATAGACAGCTTATGAAACTCCACTACAACATGTTTTATTTTAAAAATGTTACAGAAACTCTTATGGGAATTTGAAAACAGGCGCAGAATAAAACTAGAAAATATTCAATCAATGGACCAAAGCTATTTGTTTTTACAAAGCTTATATCACCTCACTCTGTCTGTCTGCCTGTCTGTCTGGTGAAAAGTTTGAGCATGTTTTTTGCTCCCATTTCCTATTCCTGAAGCAAGATAAAACTTTGCACAATTGTTCATTGAATCTGAGAAGACAGAAGTCAATTTTTTAAAAAATTTAACAAATTAGTTCAGCGTTGGTGATTAGTTATTTTGTTTGATTTTGAAATAAGGGGAAAACTACTACTTAATGAGTAAAAGTAAAAAAGTTAAGTTCCCCTTTCAGACCTAGTGGTCTATAGGGCAGATGATGTAAAGGTCATCTGATTCTGTGGCCCACGGTTAACGAGGGTGTCATGTGGCCAGCACAACGACCAACCGCCTTTACTTTTCCCCAACTAATGTCAGGTACCCATTAGAGCTGGGTGGACTCAAGGGCGCCCGAAAATCCCGAAATAAAAATCCCAGCCTTCACCAGGATTTGAACCCGGGACCTCCAGTACGGAAGCCAAGCGCTTTACCGCTCAGCCACCGCGCCCTCAACTGAATGAGAGATCTGGATATATATATATGGATTTAGTCCCCTTATTAGATTTTGACATGTTTTGTTCTCCCACTTCCCATTCTCTGATCAAGTTGAAGTTTGGCTTTAATTAGTCAGTCAATAACAATACTGAATCAGTCCAAAAATTTACAAGTTAGTTAATCATTAGTACTAATTAATTAATTTTGTTTTACATAACAGAAAGGAAGCTCAACCCTATAATTTTCAGATAAATGGCAGTAATTAACCGTTATTTCACCTTAGAGAAGCAGAAAAAGTATCCTTTTTTTTTTTATTACTAGTTTGGTACTATTTATATTGACCATAAGGTAATAAGGAAGTAACTGCACTACCAACTTTTGCTGTGTAACAATGGAATTGGATGGTGAATATGTCTGGGTATTTTCTGAAATTCTATCTGATGACCCAAGTTTCTATAGCATGCTGGGAGAGGGTTATGGGAAGAAATAACATAATTTATTATTATGAAATAAAATATTTTAATCCATCAAGTAGAAACCATACAAAGATTCAACACACACACTATAAATCATTCAATAATACACCTTGTACTTAATGTAACTTATTACATTTTAAAAGTAGACTTGACATGAAGCTTCAAACTTACAAACTGAACAGACTGATTTCATTACCCCAAAACAAGCTCATCTTCTCTATAGAGGTTTTTTGAAACCCACCCCACACCACAGGACAACTGTTTCACTGTTCATGCCCTACACTTAAACCAAGACATTACAAACACAGACACTGTCAGAACCATGGCACACACCACCTGCTATAAGTTTTGTCTAACTTGTCTTCTAGACCTGTGAAACAAAAAGATTGCACTGTTAGCTAAGAAAGAGGAGCAAATTGAATTACCCGGTTTCCAAATAAAAACGGTTTTTTTTTTTTTTTTTTTTTTTTTGCTAGTAGATAAAAAAATCAAATATCCAAAAGATTAAAATATGGCTAAGTTACTGTTTAAATGAAATTTAACATATTCTGTTAATGTTGACATGAGTTTAACACAACATAGAGTATTGTGTGTATATTCTTTTTTAAATAGCTGTCTGATTGTCTTTGAAGTGTCTACTCAATATATCACAGCTTCATAAAAAACAGCTTACTTGATGGAGATGCTTTTATTTTCTCAGTGTGTATCCGACATGATTGCATGAGCAATTTGATAAAGCCATTTGTTAATATATATTTTTTTTAAATTTAGCAGTAAGCAACAATTTATGATAAAAAAATATTTAGAGTATATTTAGAGTATATTTGTTTCTTTCCCAACTTTACATGGAGTCTATTAATAGTGATGTTTTGGGTTTACCTAGATAGGTTGATATATTTAAATTTAACTTGAGGGGTGTAGCCTATAGCCTATGATCCATAGAGCATTTCTATTTTTAAAACTGTTATTAAGTGTTGTTTCCCTTTCTAGCTCAGACTGACCCTTGTAGTAGCAATTAAACATTATTATCATTAAATCATGAAATCAGAAAATGAATCAAGATTAAAACTTTCATTGATATCAATTGGAAAATTGATGGCTACATTTCTGGCTAATTGGGAAACGCAAATGTTTGTGACTTTTCCCAACATGCTAAAAATAACTGTAGAACACAATGGAGGTAATTTATTTGAAACATGCACAAGTTTTGTCTCCATGTGGCACATCACATTAGTCCTTACTACTTCCTGTCTGGCACTGGCTGACACTTCAATCAGGTGTGTCTGATTAACAAAGTCTGAAGGGAAAGAGTTTGGGTTCCACTCCTGTTTGTTCAACTAGACATTTCTCTGTTCAATCAGTTGAAATCTTTGTTCAGATGTTTCTTTGAATTTCATTCGTTCCGTTACTTGAAGAGCTTAGTGTCAAATCTTTTGTAAATATTACCTTTTAGAATGGTGTATCTGTTGCTGGGGGAGGGGGTGGTTGATATTCTTACCCCAGCTGGATGGAGTCATGGGGGAAGAAGATTCTTAGCGACATTTTTTTTGCTGTATGACTTAACAATTCATAAAACACACTCACACAGACATGCACACAAATACATAAACACTAACACATTATAATACACATTTTATGGAATTTTTTAATGTATTTGAATTTAGTTAGTCATAAAAATCAATTTTCTTAACCGGCATTAGTAATTGCTTTAAAAATTACAATTTAATGTCAACAGGATGTTTGAAATATTGATTCCTGTTATCACACTGCCCTGACAACCCTTCACACACACACACAAGCCAACACACACACACACACAAGCCAACACACACACACACAGAGTGATATTATGGTTACAATGAAAACACATTTTCCATTTTCTAACCAATCCTTACATCAATGCTCCCCATTCAAATTCACTTGTTGAATGTAATTCACTTGTCACATCTTCACAATGCTAGCTTCTGTTTCTGCACTTTCCAAATGTTTCCTATTGATTTTGGTTGAGGCTGGACTCATAGCAATCAATTCTTTCGGGATGAGTCACAATAATGGAACATCTTGACAGACATTTCAATTAAAAATTTAAACCACTTTTTTCAACTGAGAAAGACTTTAAATAATTCTATTTATTATTTGTCAACAGATGAACAATATAAATTATAAAGTCACTATTCAGGGTGTAGATGGCCACCAAAAAAAACTTTTTTGTTGTTGTTGAATATTTGCCAGCTGTTGTTCAGATATCAAAAAATATAATTCCCCAAAAAACGTTAAAATATTTTGTGTGTGCAGTACATACTCTGTATTTCCTTATATGCTGCCAGTTAAAAACCAAGAATTTAACTCTTCTATATTCTATATATTGATAGAAAACATGTAATTTTTTGTTACTGAAATAGGACACATTATATTATTCCAGGGGGAGTCACTGGAGATGGAAGCAAGTCATTCCCTATCAAGTCCAGCATTGTATTGCCAGAGAAAGACAAAACTGCCTTGGACCTTACTGAAGATGATGACTCAGCAGTGGATGAGAACTCCCGGATGAACTTGAGAAATTGGGATCCTGTAAGTCTTCTTAATATCTATCTTAATCTTTTAAGCTTGGCGACCCCTTTTTA
>JADKLZ010009661.1:0-16654 GCA_021533235.1 Biomphalaria straminea | reverse complement strand
TGTCAGTGCCGCCATCTGTCAGGCAACGAGAATGTTCCTAGAAATGTAAAGTGACTTGAAGGTATCTGTGAGGTCTGTAGTTATTGTCCCTACGGTTGATATAACAATGGGGTAGAGTGTTAGTTTGGATAACTTTCATAAACGTTTAATTTCCAACCTAGGTCCCCATATATTTGTTGTTTTTCCAATTCAGTTTTTCTTAAATTATGAGACAGTTGTTCGGCGATCTCGATAATGGTAATGTTTTTTCTTTCTTTTTTTATCAATGAACATCAAATCAGGGCGATTAAAATCTACCGTTTTGTCGGTCAAGCAGTGAAGCAGATGATCAGTAGACTCGAGAACCTCTTGTGGCGATATTTATAATAAGGAGTATTATCCGTACCGATCAAATTATGTTTTAGTGCCAAGAGTTGGTGTATTTTTTCCATATAAAATAAAGTAAACTCGATTAATTGATTCTAACCCTATAGAAAGTCCTAAAGTTACCTTAATGCTGAAAAAAAACATGTTATAAATTAATAAATGTACATGCAACACGTATGAATAAAAATAAAATAAATAATGGAATGAGAAATGCAGTAGCGATATCAATCTTATGTCTGTAAAGCAATTGTGAATTTCAGAATATTATCTGGATGGCTGACGACTGCGGCTAACCGAGTGCTGTTGAGGAGGAGGAAGCGAGGGGGCAGGGAGGACGAGTTGACTGCACAGAGCTAAGACTACGTCAACACTTCAAAAACAGCATAAACAAAACAACACTGCTTCGTTTCGATGGATATCATCCTTTTCTTCGTATCATTAGACTTTGCACTTACTTTTATTTTCTTGGGACCCATGATGCACAAGAATAATTCCGATAAAAATTACTTAACTCGCTAAGCCTGACTCGTAACTCGAATTATGGCTCGTAAAAACGAACAGAAATTTCGCTATTTACGCTGCTGGCATCTCGAATTACTCGTGTGATGAGCGGCTCATATCTCGAGGTTCCACTGTATACAAATAAATTCTCATTGCGCGTTGGTTGATATACTAGGACATGTTCAGCGAGAGAGATAACTGAATAGGCACATTCCTCGTCCCATATGCTAGGACAAATCTGTACAAATGCTCTTTCTTCCCTAGTGCCATTAGAGCATGGAATGGTTTGCCTGAGCCAGGAAAACCAGTGACTTGGCAGAATTTAAGTCACTGGTAAATATGCATGACTGAATGCATGACGCGTAGGACGTAATCATCTTCTTTTTTGAAGTAACGTCTGTATTATATAAGATAAGAAGATAAGATAATAGCAAAGTGTCTGGCCTGCCGCCTCCGAACTGAGTGACCCTGAGTCTAAACTCCGGTGATGTGTAGGATTTTAAACTTCGGGATTTTTTAAAAATATTTTGGAGCTCTTGAATTTAAACAAAACTTTAGTGGCTAGCTGAAGTAGATGCGGCAGGGTCGTTGTACTTGCTGCATTAAAAACCTCGTTCGGTCTGAAAATGATATTTCTTACATTTTCAGCGCGCTGGCTTCCCTACTATCTTGTTCAGTGCTAACTGGTCACCATGTTACTAGAGCACGTTGTCAGTGTTAATGTCTGTCCTCTGATTGACATACGCGAGAGTGGGGAATAGGCATTAGTAAGATTTCCCAGCTGTCGTTTGGCACCATGAAAACACAACCGAGCTAGATTGTAGACTCGCTCTACGGTCTGTCATGGTTTTACACTAATAAAATTAACTCATGTGAATTTGAAAAAAAAAATATGTTGGCAGATGAATCAGCTTTGTGATCAGTAGAACAAAAATTAATTAATTAATTAATTAATTAATTAAAAATTAATTGCAGATGCCATACACAACAGCAGCAGAAAGAAAGGTAAACATGCAACAGCCCCTGGTGATTACAGATGTCCGAACCTGTAACTGCAGACGTGAATCAAAGATTGGCCTCTCTAGTCACACAAGAAGTTTCAAGGGAGGAGATTGTGAGTCGAATCATATCTATCTATAGTACGTCCATCGTGGTTCGATGATGACCACTTTGTCATCCAGGGGGGCTGAGGGCTTTGCGCTAGGGCTTTGTGTCTCCTCATGTGACTGGTGAGACCTATGTGGGCCCGGAATGTTCGGCTGCACACTGGACAGGTTATTCCAGCTGGAGCTAGTGTTATTGGCCTTGCTTTTCTTCTCTGGCGTATTTCTTCTGCCAGTGTTGTTCTCTTTTCCTCAGCAACGTAAAATGTAAAAAGAGACGTTAAATACCACTTAGTGAACTGTTATGACATGATTAGAGTGTAGATTTATTTCGGGGATAATTAGGATAGGTTTTTCATTAGTGACGGAAGTGACGATAGGTTAGATTAAAAACAAGGGAGAAGAGATTGACGCTAACAACAAACAAGACGCTTTTTGAGATACAAGACAATACACTATAATCGAACGACAAAGACGGGTCCCTTCTTGAACATTAAAGTTCATTTTATTGTTGAAGCAGCGTCGACTTACTATATCATTGTTCGGCCTTCATTGGTGGTTTGATTTGTGACAGTTTATCTTTCAACACCGTGAATGGGCACGCAACAGAACACATTATTATATAAGGATGGACACTGTCCAGGTCGTCAAAGTCCACTACAAGTTCTGCGGTCTTTTGTCTTTCGTCAGTTATTCGTCTCTAAAATGTTTCCGTTCTGACTTTTTAATGTACTGTCTTCGTCTCAAAGGATATACCCAATTAAACCCAACTTGTACGCGTCTAACTATTGAGTCGTTACATCACGTCGCATTGAAGTTTTAAAACTTTCTGTAAAAATGTGTACTAATATGAAGAAAAAAAAACTAATCTAAAGACTATTTTGTATACCTCATTGTGATTTGTATTCTAAACAATATCCACCTTTATTTCGCTCAACTGGTTAGTTCGAGTAGGCGTTTATTGTATTGGTGATATTGTGCAACCAGTTTTTAAGGAAACAGGAAAAAAATGTAGTTCTGTAGGAACTGATGCTTGAAAGGAAAAAAAACCCGAGTTAATTTACGAAACAAAGAATGTACAGCTGTCTGGACGATAACAAAAGCTGAAAACTAGAAGCGACAAGAACACGAAGATAAAAAAAGAGACAAAAGGACATAAAGCTAATGAAATAAAAAGTTATCCACTTTTTATGTCCTTGGAAATTGTAAATTTTGTTTTTCTACAAGAATCGTTTCCTTCAGAAATGAAGATTTACACACCCTTAGCCCAGACCTTCTGCAGAATGGCAGGTTTCAACAATTGTAACGGCAGTTTGAAGTGCATAGCACGCGTTTTTAGCTGACTCCAGCATCGAGATGTAGAGCAGTTAGTTTTCCGGGTTTTTTTTTAGCAGACGACATCTAGATCTAGGTCACTTATTTTACCTTTTATCACACATCAATTTCTAGATCTAGGTCACTTATTTTACCTTTTATCACACATCAATTTCTAGATCTAGGTCACTTATTTTACCTTTTATCACACATCAGCTTTTAGATCTAGGTCACTTATTTTACTTTTTAGCAGATACCATTATCTAGATCTAGATCACTTATTGGCAGAAGGCAACATCTAGATCTACTTCACTTATTTTACTTTTAAGCAGTTGTCAACAACTATGTCAAGGGCACTCATTTTATTTTTTAAAAAACACCAATAATTAGGTGGAGTTTTACAGACTCTAACATGTAGGTCAGTCGTTTTACATCACACCATAATGTTACTTTCATATAATTTTCTTCTTTTTTCTAGAAAAACTGTCTATTACGTTTAACAACTAAAACGAAATAATAATAAAACGTGCAAAACCGAATATATTTCACTGATATAAAAAATAAAAGTAGTAAAGTTCCCCTTTCAGACCCTAGGACAGATAATGTAAAGGTCATCTGATTCTGTGGCCCTCGGTTAATGAGGATGTCATGTGGCCAGCACAACGACCAACTGCCTTTACTTTTCCCCAATTAATGTCAAGTACTCATTAGAGCTGGGTGGACTCAAGGGCACCCGGCAATCCCGAAATAAAAATCCCAGTCTTCAAGACCAGGAATCGAACCCAGGACCTTCGGTACGGAAGCCAAGTGCATTACCGCTCAGCCATAAAGTTTTAAAGCTAAATGATGCTTGAAATAGAGTTTTCCTCGATAAATGTTCCGCGATCAAGTCTTTTTTAAAGTCACTGTCTTTGTCCTTCCTGAATGCAAACTCCGCTTTGACCTGCATATTTGGAATAGTTATTAACTCTTTCTCTCCGTAATTATTTATCACATTCTGGTGGAATCAACGTTGGTATCGTCAGTTAGGAGAGAAAGAGTTAATCTCACTTTCGTCACCAGGTGGGCATGGAATTATTCTGAGGTCGTCAGCATGTTTTTCTGTGAAGTCTCGTGCAGGATCGGCCTGCACAAAATGTGTTGTGAAGCAGCACGAGATTTGTATGAGATTTGTATGAGATTTGTACGAGATTTGTATGAGATTTGTACGAGATTTGTATGAGATTTGTATGAGATTTGTACAAGATTTGTACGAGATTTTTATGAGATTTGTATGAGATTTGTACGAGATTTGTATGAGATATGTACGAGATTTGTACGAGATTTGTATGAGATTTGTACGAGATTTGTATGAGATTTGTACGAGATTTGTATAAGATTTGCACGAGATTTGTATGAGATTTGTACGAGATTTGTATGAGATTTGTATGAGATTTGTACGAGATTTGTATGAGATTTGTACGAGATTTGTATGAGATTTGTACGAGATTTGTATGAGATTTGCACGAGATTTGTATGAGATTTGTACGAGATTTGTACGAGATTTGTATGAGATTTGTATGAGATTTGCACGAGATTTGTACGAGATTTGTATGAGATTTCAGCTCAGGATAATAAAAAATCGCAATAAATGAATTCAATTGACGAACGTGTAATCTAACAGTCAAATAAAACTAGAAAAAAATATTTTTAAAACGCTTCTTATAAAAAAAAACAATGATTATAGTAAGTGTACTTGTATCAATTAGTTTGAATCAGTCATGTAAATAAGTTTGTAATAGATCTAGACCAGGGGTGGGCAACCTTTTTCAACCGAGGGCCGCATTAATGACATTTCGGGACTAGGCGGGTACCATATATATATATATATATGCTTTGTTTGAAAAGATGTAAGATGCACATACATTTCATGTACAAACAACAAATTACAATGCTTCCGATGATAAACACGAAGTTTGTCTTGAACACTTCATTAGAAATATTGAGAAAAGGTCAGAGTAAATGTCCAGCAAGGAACCTAACAATTTCTTCCTTTAAATTCCACATTGATCTAATGATTGGCCAGTGAATACAACTGTGTTACCAAACATCAGAATGTTTTAATTCCAAATATTCACATACTTTTCGGAACTACCAATCGGGACCGGGCTTTTTAGAATTGGAGGCTATAGGCGAAGTGAAATTGGTGGCCCCAAATAAAATAAAACAATTTTGCAATTTATTAAGGACCTAATGTACTTCGAACAATAACATTGCGTACAAGTTTCGATATTCCTTTTTCTGTAATATCAAACTGTAGTTTCTGTGCGAGCCATTTAACAATCATGGACCTTAGCAGCAATATACTTTGACTAGTGACGGCTCCTGAGCTTAACAAAACTCTATATGTATACCCTTATAATGTCATGAATTTAATGTAGCTATATGTAAACGTTCCTGCTACTAGTTCAGGGCTTATGTCTTTTACTGAATTTATATAGTATTGCTATTGAATAAAATCTTCGTTTTTTTTTTTCAAAAATCTTTAGAAAGACGTTTGGAGACAATATTTCTTTAGCCTCTTCATTACAAATGGATAAGAATCAAAAGTTTCAATAATGCCTCTAGATATTTACAATAATTTAATTAGGTTTTCGCGGGCCGCATAAAACACTTCGGCGGGCCGCATGTGGCCCGCGGCACGTAATTTGCCCACCCCTGATATAGACTAACAATAATAATAATACTGTGCGATTAGAGATACTTTTAGGCGTAATTATTTTGTTTAGTGCATTTACATACTTTCTTAGTGCACTATAAACGTATAGTTAATTAACTAATTGTTTAATTTTTTAAAAAAAGCTTTAGCGACTCCGAAAGGGGAATAGACGCTATTACTTTTGTGTGGCCTGTCTGTCGGTACGTCCGTCCCGTTTAGATCACGTAAACTAGAGAAGATATTAAGAATCCCACATTATGATATTTTATACCTTTCTGATTCAACGGATACTTTTTTTCTTTTCTGAAAGCATAAAAAAAAAATAATAATAATAATTTTAAAATCAATTATGCAAGCAGTATGTGTTTTTTTTTCATAAAAATACACCATCTTAGCAACTATTCAATATTAATAGTAATAAACACGTTGGGCTATTTAGTAAGGAAGGTGACAATTTACCATATTTTTAACACATTTATGCAAACGGTTATATAATTTTGTCAAAAAAAAAATACTTTTGACAAATGTATTGCAATGTTAAGAAGGTTATGTCATACTAACTACTCCATTTACAAAAAAAAAAGTTGGAAAAAAAAAGCTGTACTATTTCACTTAGTAATGGAGGGCTGAAGCCCCCACAGGACATATATGTCAAGTACAATTTCTTTCCTTTGATGGGACCCAAACAAAATAATTAATTACCAAAATTTAATAAGCTTTTTTTTATTCCTGTTATTGTTTTTTAGATACAAGAAATTATTGTGCAAATTTTTTAATCTAACCGAGATTGCATATTAACACAATTGCGTGTACAAAAGCAGTATCAGACTGACTAACAGACAGACAGACTGAATTTATACAAGCCTTGTAAAAATGACATTGAGTTTCCTGTAACAAAGAATGTTGAAAGTAAAAATAAAAGATCTTTACAAAGATCTACACATAATAGCTCGGAATTCTTTTGATTGCTGTTAAAGAAAATATCAAACAACATCATAATTATAAGTTGGATGTTGATCAGGAGACGAGATGTTGCGTTGCGCTGTTGCTTTTAATTATGCCCCCTGGTTACAAAGATTGAAATAAAACCCCGCCAACAGACGTAACTACATTTGAAAATTGTGTAATTTCCCCTGGTCGGAAACTCGTGTCTTTCTTGTTACATAGGTATGGTTTTACTTTATTAATAGTGCTAGTTCTAGACCTATGTTAGACTATATCTCCCGAGTCTATATGATATCGGTGCTGAGAAGGCAAGTTGAAGGGAAAAAATTGCATCAATGGATCAACCATATAGCACAATTTAATTCAATCACGTGATATACTAAACGTTATAAGAAAAGGCTTTTCTTTGTTTAGCTTTAATTCTACTCTGATATGTTCATTTTTGCGGTTAAGTTTGTTTAGCTGAGTTTAGCGCAAAGCTGACATTGATTTGAATGTGGTTTTTCCGATCCCCCTATTTACGCCAAACCTCCGGGGGGGGGGGTAGATATGTGGGCGGAAAGTTGAACGTCAACGCTGGTCTTAACTCCTTCTCGCCTAATCGACTATACCATCGTTGATTTGACCTGATTACATTAAATAAATGTTCAATCTTTTAAACTTGACTTTGTGTCATATAAAAAGAGCATACATTTCCCTTTACTTCTATACCAAATACAACATTTTCTGATAACAAACAACAAAGCTATTGAATTCCAATCATAACACGGTAGTGAAATAGTAATGAGGAAAATAAAGAATTGCTTCAAAACGTGGATATTCCCTATAAATTTAACAGTTGATGTATATCGCTGAGAAAATGATTACGAGCTCATTAGCCACACAGGAGTATATCTAGTTTTTAAATGCAGTCTACATACAAATATGTAAATTTGGCTAGAGAACTAGATCTAGATCAAGATCTAACATCGGTTTTAAGGGATTATTGCGTTCCGAAAAGGCTATCGCGTTCAGGAATTTGCGATCGTGAGGAAGTAAAGAGTTTAATAAATTCATATTCCAGAAAATCGCCTTCTAAGTCTAGAACTAAAGGTATATCATCGGCATATTGTAAGCTGTAGTAGATCTGTACATTTTATTACCCAGAATTCTTTATCGTTTTTTTGTTTTGTTTTTTGTTCTGGTAAGCCACACCCTTTTGGCAACATGCCTACATGGACTCTTCTAGTTATAGGAATAGTTTGTATTAACAAAGGATAGATTTACCCAAACTGTGTTCTGGGGTACTCTAGTGTTCAGCGAGTCACCAGTAGGTGTTCCACGAACAGGGCCGGTCCTAGCAATTGCGGGGCCCTATGCGAAACTGATTGCGGGTGGGAATAAAAATAATACGTGAAAATTAAGATTTTGCATTAGAAAAAAAATCGACTTTGAATTTTATTCATTTTTTACTAAGTACAAAATTTGGATGGAATGAATTTTACTTTACGAACCTTGCTACCAATTTGTCTATTTTTCATGAGATTTTTATGAGTTTTCAGGAGATTTGGAATAAATTTCATGGAATTTTTCGTATATATTTTGCAATTTAATAATTACACTTAGAGTTAGAGGCCTATGAAAGCGCGGGGCTTACTGCGACCGCATAGGTTGCAGTGGCCTAGGACCGGCCCTGTCCACGAACTACTGGAATAATTATCTAGTAGGCCATCACGTGAATTAACTCCCTCTTTAAAAAAAAAATATATAAGCAAAGTGTTCCACTAAGTACTCAGAATGTGCTAAGTGTTCCGTAAAGGAACAAGTTTGGAAAACACTGACATAGGAAATGATAAACAAATTCTTTCCTGTGATCAACGAGGCTTGAATAGTGTGCCCCTTCTTTATTATTATTATTATAGCTTTTATATAGCGCTGTTACCTGTTACCTGTTACCTATCCCTTAGTCTGGTGGACCGTTGGGGCGCCAAGCAAGACATGTGGACCATCTTTCTCCAATCCTCTCTATCCTTTGCCCTGATTAAAACCTCGTTCAATGGTAGGCCTGTCCATTCTTTGATGTTGTCTTCCCACCGCTTTCTCTGTCTGCCTCTTCTTCTTTTTCCTGGAACTGTTCCCTGGAGGAAGGTCTTAGCGAGTCCCGAAGATCTTGTTACATGGCCATACATTTTAAGTTTTCGTTTCTTCACAGTATTTAGCAGGTCATCATGGGGTCCGATCGCTGCAGTAACCCTGTCTCTAATCTCTTGATTTGTGATGCGGTCTTTAAATGTGATGCCTAGGATCCTTCTGTAGCATCTCATTTCCATTGCTAGGATCCTCCTCTCTAGCTCTGCAGTCAGCGTCCAAGACTCACAAGCATATAGAAATGTGGCCATGACCAGGGAGCGCATCAGTCTGATTTTGGTGCCGAGGGCTAAGCCTTTGTCTTTCCATATCAACTTGAGTTTAGAAAGGGCCGCTGTGGACTGTGCTATTCGGACCATTAGTTCGGGCTTTGTTCCCTCATCCGAGACAATAGCTCCGAGGTATTTAAAGCTGCTAACGCTAGTTAGCTTTTCGCCTCCAATACTGATGGCCTTTTTAAAGCCCTGTTGACTATTGGTCATGATTTGGGTTTTTTCTGCATTTATTTGCATGCCATAAGCTGCTGAAGTCTTGTCAATGCGCATCACTAGGTCGGCTAGTTCGTCTTCTGTCCCTGCTAGGCCATCAATGTCATCTGCGAAGCGCAAGTTTGTAACTTTTCTTCCTCCAATGCTTACAGTACCTTCAAATCCTTCGAGAGCATCTTCCATTATTCTTTCAAGGAAGATATTGAAGAGTGTTGGTGAAAGGAGGCAGCCTTGTCTTACTCCAACTGTGGTTTTGAACCATTCCCCAATATTGTTGTTGAAGTACACCGCACTGGTGGCATCCTTGTATAGGTTCTGGATAACTTTGTTTATGTTTGTGTTAATGTTATATTTTTCCATTGTCGCCCAGAGTGCCCTGTGCCATACTCGATCGAAAGCTTTCTTGAAATCAATAAAGACATGGAAAAGATTCTCTTGGTGTTGGAGATATTTTTCACAGAGTATTCTGAGGTTTAGGATTTGCTCTGTTGTGCTGCGACCATGTCTAAAACCCGCCTGTTCTTCAGATATGATTTTGTCTGCTATCGGTTTTAGTCGATTTAATATAATTTTTAACAGCACTTTGCTGGGGTGGCTTATGAGGCTGATGGTGCGATAGTTTTGACATAGTTGTAAATTGCCTTTCTTTGGAAGAGTGATGATGAGTGACTGGGTCCAGGGTTTGGGCCATTCTCCTGATTGCCAGATCTTGTTGCAAATTGTATAGAGTGCGTTTATCATGGTTTCTCCTCCCGCTTGTAGAAGTTCACCAGGAATGTTGTCAACTCCGGCCGCTTTTCCCTTTTTCAGGGCTTTTACTGCTGCTGCTACTTCCGAGCGAAGAATCGGATAGTCGTCCATGTTGGAAACTGACGGGACATTTAGTATCTCTGTATCTCCTGAGATTTCGAAGTTATACAGTTCTGAACAGTATTCCGTCCATCTTTTTAACACATCTTTTTCCTCAGTTAGGCACCTATTGTTTTTGTCATGTATCGTGTTGGTTCTTCCATGCTTTGAGGTAGTGAGGTCCTTCACTAGTTGATATGCTTTTTTACTGTCATTCCTGTTTAGTCCCAGTTCAATTTCTTTGCATTTGTTCTCTATCCACTTTTCCTTTGCTTCTTTCATTCCCTTTCTAATCCGTTTGTTGACGTTTTTGTATTCGAGGTCATATTTTGGGTCAGACAACTTTTTCCCTTTAAGCTCCCGTCTCTTGTCACAGAGTTGGAGTATATCCTCTGTTACCCAGGGTTTTTTGGGCGGGCGGAGCCTCCCTAGTACTTCCCGGGCAGTTTCTGTGACTGCCGTGTTTAGCATATCAACCTGTGTGTTGATATCCTGGTCATTGGGGTCCAAGATATTGAGGGCTGCAAAGCGTCCTCCTATTTGTGCCTCGAATATGGCGGCTACCCTGGGGTCTTTCAGCTTGTCCAGGTCAAATTTTATCCTGGTAGGTCCTTGTTTTATTACCTTTTTTAGGTGTAGTTTGAAGGTCATCATAACAAGGTCATGGTCGCTTCCAATGTCAGCTCCAGGAAAACTTCTTGTTTTGGCTGTATGGATGCTTGTCTTAAAACGCTGTTGCACCATGATATAGTCGATCTGGTTGTGGTGTTCTCCATTAGGACTGTGCCATGTGGATATACGCGATTTTTTGTGGAATCCTAGTGTGTTAGCCAGTACGAGATTGTTGTATTTCGCAAATTCTAGTAAGCGTTGACCTCGTTCGTTAGTTGTGTGATTACTGTATCTTCCACATGTGCCTTTCCATGTTTGGTAGGAGTCGCTTCCTACTTTGGCATTCCAGTCTCCTTGTACCACAAGGATGTCCTTTTTCGGGACCTTATTGACCACTTCAATATAGCGCTACTTCCATGCTTATAGCATGCTCAGAGCGCTTTGGTCCAATCTCATTTGTGGACCAGTGGGGGGGAGGGGGTATCTAGGAGTTGGTTTCCCGTGCTGCCTTTGGGCGTTCAGTAAACACAACTCTGCCCGAGTCAGGTGTCGAACCTCGAGCCCCCTTCTAGGTAGCCAAGCAAGCCAAGCTCAAGCCACACTTAGCATCTCGACCACGCTTCTTTGCTGCAACTTATATATTACAGACGTTACTTCAAAAAAGAAGATAATTACGTCCTACGCCTTTCCACGTGTCAAGTTGGCCACGCTTGTTAATCAATGACTTAAACTCTGCTAAGTCGTTGGACTTAAACTCTGCTAAGTCGTTGGTTTTCCTGGCTGGCTGATTCAGGCAACCCATTCCAATCTCTAATAGCAATAGAGAAGAAGAAGCATGTGTTCTTACTTTGAGCTGAACTGACATTCTTTTTTTAAATTGGCTGACTTATTATCAAATATAGATTTGTTTTATAAGACTCTATTACCGAAACTACTGAAGCTCAATAATTGGAAGATAAAAACTTATTTTTCTCGTCTTAAACAGAAAATTACAGGCTTTCGTTTAAAAAAAAAAGATAAGATAATTATACTTTAAGCCAGTGTTTCTCAAACTGTGTTCCGCGTGTCCCCAATGTTCCGCATGGCGTGAATAGATGTTCCGCGAACTTCTGGAATAATTAACTAGTAGGCCACCGTGTGAATTGATCTATCTTAAACGTATCCATGAATTAATCTAGTCATACGTTTTGATAAGAGCTACGAACTGCACTGAGCTACAATAATTAGCCTTGATTGAACCACTTGATCAAGCTGATTAATCCCAGGACACACCTGGTTGACCAACAGATTCACGTAATAGGAATACACTCGCGGCGTGAAATCCTTGTTAGCCCCAGGCTAATATCGGCACAATAAGTGTGTTTTGATGTGTGTGTGTGTGTGTGTGACTGTGTGTGTGTTTTGATGTGTGTGTATGTGTGTGTGTATGTATGACGCTGAGAAGAAGCTAACGATTGTTTAGTGGCTATGCAGTGAATATTATAAGATAATCGGCACTGTCGTTAAGTGTGTTGGGTGAGACTCACATCAACTTCAGCTATCCTTTAGTCTGTCGACCGTCTTTCACCATTCATTGTGTGATTGTGTCGTCATTCATTGTGTCACCATTCATTATGTCACCACTCATTGTGTCAACACTCATTGTGTCACCACTCATTGGGTATTTGCGTCGTGTCGTTGGATGGAACCTCTTTCAATGGCAGGTCCGTACATTTATTAATGTTGTCATCTCATCGTTTTGTCTGCCTTTCTTCTTTTTCCTGGTAATGTTCCCTAGTAAAAAAAAAGTAAAGTTCCCCTTTCAGACCTTGTGGTCTATAGGGCAGATGATGTAAAGATCATCCGATTCTGTGGCCCACGGTTAACGAGGGTGTCATGTGGCCAGCACAACGACCAACCGCCTTTACTTTTCCCCAACTAATGTCAGGTACCCATTAGAGCTGGGTGGACTCAAGGGCGCCCGAAAATCCCGAAATAAAAATCCGAGTCTTCACCAGGATTCGAACCCGGGACCTCCAGTACGAAAGCCTAGCGCTTTACCGCTCAGCCCCCGCACCCTCAATGTTCCCTCGGGGACTCTAGAATTCCAGATGAATTTTTTATTCCTTTTATTCTGAGTTTGTTCAAAAAATACTATTTTTATATTATTAGTATAGTCTACTACATTTATTTCATTTCAAGTGGAATTTGTCTTAGGGACCTGCGAATATTCGATATTCGATTCGAATTTCGAATATTAAAAGAATATTCGAATTCGATTCGAAATTATTTTAAATTTTCGAATGTTCGAATATTTTCAAAAAAAGTAATGCTTTTTTTTTTGTGGATAATTCAAGCTCGGTTTTGGTGTGCAACTTTCAATCAATGCTGCTTTAGATGCTCAAAAAATCATTCAGAACCTAATCAGTCATGTTCACAGGATTGCTGGCTTTTTTTCATTCATCAACTGTTGGTCAAACTATGTTGTACAAATATCAAACTGATCAAGGAATGAAGGAATCAAAGCCTCCTTTAGATGTTATTATTAGATTCAATAGTACATATTATTTGCTGGAATGGATTGACCAAAACTCTGTTCCTGTCTCTCTTGCACTTGTAGAATGTGGTGTTAAAAAGAAATGTGCAAGAAATCCACCAAAACCATTAACACAAACTTTACAAGATACTCTTAAAGCTTCTCTTCCAATTCTAAGACCAACAGCAGAAGCAACAACAGTTTTGAGTGCTGATTCCAATGTCAGCATACGTTTGATCTATCCTTGCATTTTTACATTGAAGGAAGAGTTAGTGTCCAAATCACCAACAGGTCTCCAACAATTTCGAGATGAGCTATTGAAACAACTTGGAGCAAGATTTGATTTGACAATGGATCATCTCCTGGCAGCCACATTCATTGATCCAAGATTTAAACACTACTTATTTTCAGAAGCTGAAACTAAAAAAGCTGTCTTATTTGTAGAGACAATATTGGCTAACTCAGACGGAAGCAAAATTGGCAAAAATTCTGATGAATTGCCACGTGAAAGTCTTGTTCAAGACAGGAATAGGGGAAGCCTTATGGATTCAATGTTCAAGAAAGTGCATGATGCTCAAGGAGATACCAGAATCAACAAAATTTCCACCATTTCTGAGCAAATTAAGGATGAAGTCAGTTTGTATTCGAAGCAAGCAGTTGTAAATCGAAACATTTTAAAAGTATTAATATTTTTCCACTTTTGGCCAGAGCAGCTAGGAATTTGCTTGTAATTCAGGCAACAAATTGTTCTTCAGAAAGAGTTAATTCAGTAGGAGGACAAATTATTACTGACCATCGTCACAATCTCTCGGAAAATAATGCTGAAACTTTGATTTGGGCCAAAATAAATAAAGATCTACTTTTTTAAAACGCGAGGGCGCGGTGGTTGAGCGGTAAAGCGTTTGGCTTCCGTACTGGAGGTCCCGGGTTCGAATCCTGGTGAAGACTGAGATTTTTATTTCGGGATTTTCGGGCGCCCTTGAGTCCACCCAGCTCTAACGGGTACCTGACATTAGTTGGGGAAAAGTAAAGGCGGTTGGTCGTTGTGCTGGCCACATGACACCCTCGTTAACCGTAGGCCACAGAATCAGATGACCTTTACATCATCTGCCCTATAGACCACAAGGTCTGAAAGGGGGAACTTTTTTTTTTAAACGCCTGCTTTGCAATTTAATTATTGCTAACATTTTAATGTGTTTCAGTATAAATAAACATAATATAATAAAAATTTTGAAGTTCAAGTTTTATTTTACACTTGTTGGTTGTCAAGTTTTTTCAAGAATATTCGATTCGAATTCGATTCGAAATTCGAATATTTTCTGATATTCGATTCGATATTCGATTCGAAAAAAAATTTCCTGATTCGCAGGTCCCTAATTTGTCTATATTGTAATTAAAGTGAAATTAATATTGTTAACAAAGAAGTTATTTCTAGTATAATAAGTTAAGATATAATAAACCTATTGCGGTTTAGTTGTCTGCCAGCAGTTTGGTGCTACAATAATAGAATATGCATCCTCTGTTTGGGACCCCTCAACTCAAGAAAACATTAAGAAACTGGAACGGACACAAAATAGAGCAGTGTGATTCATAACAAATCAATATTAACATTTGAGTAGAGTAACACCTTTAGTAATATCACTAAATTTAGAGAGCCTTCAGGACAGAAGACTCAAAAGTAAAGTAGCAATTATACATAAAACACTTAACCATAATCTTCAAATTCAAAAACAAAACTTAATAAAATACTCAGAAAGACACAAAGAAAAATGCACATTCTCATCCCATATGCTAGGACAAATTTGTACAAAAGCTCCTTCTACCCTAGCGCTATTAGAGCATGGAGTGAATTGCCTGAGCTAGCCAGGAAAACCAGTGACGTGGCAGAATTTAAGTCACTGGTAAATATGCATGACTGAATACATGACGCGTAGGACGTAATTATCTTCTTTTTTGAAGTAACGTCTGTAACATATAAGATAAGAAGATACAAGTCAACGACCATGAACACAAAGTGGCGTAAATGTTCAGTCTAAATATCTTACACTTTAAATTAATGAAAGAATATAATTTTCTTACATTTAGTTAGCCTAGCAATTTTTTTGTTACGTAGAACGTTCTAATTGAATACTGAGATATAAAATCGATGGCTCTCTCAACAAAGTTTTATCCTCTTATAGTGTTAAAGCCTCTTGATATTCAAGATTTCTCGAAGGGATTAAAGAATGCTGAAAGTCTGGAAGATTTTTGGACAAAGCCGTCAACTGTTTTTTTGTTTTGTTTTTGTATTTTGTGTTGAGAGAGACATTACTCAGATAATCTTCTAAGAATACGCGAAAAGGGTACAATATGACATAAAAGAGTTCCTACAATCTTGTGATCTCCCCAAAAACGTGACATGTCAACCAAGACATTTTTAAAAGAGTAGTCTTCTATCAAAGATGTATTCTTTCACAGTCTCTCTTACCATTAGGACCATTCAGTTATGATTCCATATAGAAAACTGTAGAGACATTTTTTCAAGACCATTGGCGTCCACATTAATTCTTATCTTCAAAGTCATAGTTCTCGTTGAGCCTCGTTATCTACAGTGCTTTTCTGACATACCATCATCTATAGTTCATTTTATTTTTACAAAGCTTTCATCTACTCACAGACAGACGTACGGACAGACAGAGTGAGTTGATATAAGATTTAAAAAAAAACAAAAAACTCCCCTACTCAAACACAAAGGAAATCTTTTTCAATGCCATCAGGTCACATACTTTAGCTCATTTTCCAGCTCCATCAAATCCAACAACTGTAGCTCTTTCGATGTCCTCTCTCCAAACGGGACCATTCGTTAAAAAAGGTCTGAAAACGGACCGTCAACTTGTGGGCAGTTTAGACCAATACATTTTTGACATTTCGTTGCAACAAGCTATTGGTCTAAGCTCCCCACAGACTGTGGCGTTGCAAGTCAGTATCAGACCTTCTATAACGTATAGTCTCGCTCCAACTTTCTTAAAATTCACGTTCACGCCTCATTATTCACGGGCCATAATGGCCAGGATCTCATCTCTTGCGATACCCAGGGCCGGACTCGGGTCCCCCCTCTCAATCCGTTTCGCATATGGCCCCGCAATTGTTAGGGCCG
>JADKLZ010009657.1:0-10679 GCA_021533235.1 Biomphalaria straminea | reverse complement strand
CAATAATGACAACTCAATAATATTAATTGAATAGTGCTACGAATTAAGGTGACAAGTAGTTTGTTTTTTTTCGAGCCGAAAAGTGAAGGAACATAACCGTTAAACGTTTACCGTGAAGACTGGGATTTTGAATTTCAGGATTTTTAGGGCGCCCCTGAGTCCATCCCACTCTAATGGGTACCTGACTATAGTTAGGGAAAGTAAAGGCGGTCGGTCGTTGTGCTGGCCACATAACAATCTGCTTGTTAACCATTTACCAAAGAAACATCACCTACCCCATAGATCGCAAGGTCTGAACGGGAAACTTTACTTATAAATACTCTGCTCAATTTTGTACATCGGAGGCGCGGTAAAGTGCTTGCGTTCCGTACCAACGGTCCCGGGTTTAAATCCCGGTGAAGGCTGGGATTTTTAAATTTCGGGATATTTTGGCGCTCCTGAGTCCACCAAGTTCTAATGGGTACCTAACATTTGTTGGGGAAAATTAAAGACGGTTGGTCGTTGTGCTCGCTTCATAGCACCCTCGTAAACTGTGGCGCACAGAAACAGATGACCTTTACATCATCTGCCTTTTAGACAACAAGGTCTGAATGGGAACTTTACATTATTCTGTATCCACAAAAACCAATAAAGCTGGCTAATAATATTTATCCACCAGAGATGCAGATCTCCATTTAAAACATGTATAAAAAACATACAATTCCTACATTTATTACTCTGCGCAACCTCTCAATGATAAATTAATAAACACTGAATAAGTCTTATTGTTAGCAGACATCGATGTAAACATTCCAAGGTAAGTGAATTAATATAGGCGTCCGTCAACTAATCACATTCCTGTAGTGCGCAAAGGAGTCTGGGAAGATGGATTAGCAGGAATAGCAGATATGGCAATAAACAACAACACAGACAAATAATGAACTATGTCATCCCGACTAAATACTGGTCAGCTAATACTATGTAATATATATGTGCTAATATGGGATTTGGGTAAAAGCAAGAGGTAGGGGAGGTGTATTTCAGCTGAAGTCAGAAATCAATCTCGTCAACAGACTAGCCCTTTGCCAAACAATTAGCTAGGTCAACTTGACCGATTGCTGACCAGGCCAGGATGAACTAAACGAAGATGGACGCGGACGTAAGTATAATCAATATGTCTAAAAATATGTCTTCGAAATAAACTCGCCGCGTGTCCAAATCACACATTGTGTTAGATCGCTTGCTTTTTTTTTTTTTTTTTTTTTGGAACTGAGGGTCATTTATGTGCTGGATAGATACACACACACACACAAAATTGAATCTGACATTTTCTCGATTGCTTCCCTTACAGGAAACAGGGCGTTTTTTTAAAAGAAGAAACAAACTTAATGGACCTTATTCACCAATTGTAAACAAACAACATTTAGCCACGTGGCAATATTGCTGACGTATTATAGGTGTGTGCCACATAACAACCTTTATGGATCACATAATTTGTATGGAAGAGAGAGATTCAGGATTGGTGAGTGATGTCACGAATATTCACATTTCACTAGAGTAACATAGAGTTGATAGAGTAATAAAATTTAGAAAGATTTCAGGATAGAAGACTGATACACAAAATACTAAACCATAATCTTCAATTACAAAACCAAAACTTAATAAAATACTCAGAAAGACATAAAGATAAAGGCACATCCCTCGTCCCATATGCTAGGACCAATCTGTACAAATGCTCTTTCTTCCCTATTGCCATTAGAGCATGGATTGGGTTGCCTGAGCCAGCCAGGAAAAACATTGACTTGGCGGGGTTTAGGTCATTGGTTAATATGCATGACTAAATGCATGACGCATAGTACGTAATCATCTTCTTTTTTGAAGTAACGTCTGAAACATATAAGATAAGAAGAAAATAAGGTCCATTGAAGTTTAAGATTAAAGACGTTGGCATGGCGAGACTTAATTCACTTTTTGACATACTGATGAGACTCTTAGACGCTTCAGCGCTGTGTCTTAATCAGACAAGTCATACGGAGGCAACTCTCAAATAACGAAATCAAATAACGCAGGCAAAAGGACAAGAGTATAAGTTAGTCCCGGGGTCGGCAACATGCGACTCGCGAGCAGCATGCGGCTCTATGGGTGTGAAGCTGCGGCTCTTTAATTCTACACGCAAATATTATTAATTTTATCGAAGTATTTTTTAAAGTAGTTCTGAATAGTTTAAAGAGGGTTAGACAAAAATTATATCTCTCAGCTACTTGTACTCGCTTTCACCACACCCCTCCACCAAAACATGCGTTGTGTATGTTACCAGAAGCTGTCGAATGGACGACATCGTCGAATGTTTCTATGTAGGTTTCAATTCGCTTTCGACGCAAGACTGCTAGCCTTGGCTGTGACGTAAATTTTGTTTTTTTCAAATAAATGAGTTAGAAGCGATTATATTCTCAATCTTGTATGCAATCTACAAGTAATGCTAATCGGGCAAGCTTTATGGTACCACTAGAAATAGCACAAAGATTTGTTGTGACAATTACTACACTACTTATATTTCAATAAACGGATTATAATAAGTACTATTTATTGTTGCAAGAAAAAAAGTGCGGCTCTTTAAAACTTTAAAATTGTGAAAATGTTAATTTTTGTCTCTTTCGACTCAAAAGGTTGCCGACCCCTGAGTTAGTCGACGCTGATAGTGATTGTCGAACAAGAAGTTTAATGGGAACCGTCAAAAGTCGTCAAGCTAAATTTCTACTCCAGTCACTAAATTCGACCTTACTCTATGGCTGCTTAAAGCATGGGTTCTCAACCTGTGGGTCGCAATCCATTGAGGTCGATTGACGATTTGCCAGGGGGTCGCATAAGACCATCGAAAATATGGATTGTCTACTCTTCTGTTGCTGTATTTGTGTGTGTGTGTGGGGGGGGGGTCGCGGCAGAGTGGTGGATTGTAAAAAGGGGTCGCCGAGCTTAAAAGGTTGAGAACCGCTGGCTTACAGTCTTCTGTGTTTATTTCCTAAAATATAGTCTTGTTTTTTGTTTAATTCATTAAGTTGTTGTCTCTTAAGCCAAAAATCTCCCTTTTCATGCAACAAATAACTTTTCGCGCCTGTCAGGGAGGGTTTTGAGGATGTTGACTCGTCTCGACGTCTAGGGTATGAAGTCTTGCCCGGGCCTACCCTCTCACTGATCAGTTTAAACTAAACATAGTGCAACGGCATGAACAAGTAACGGCCGGCTATAAGTCATTCACTGAACATTGCCAACTTATATCAGCTGAACAACAATGATATAAAGTCAACAGTTTAATGAGTGATAAAATGACATGATATGAAATACAATAGATACTATCAATGAATGCGGGTTAACAGCTAGTACTCATAGTACACAAGTTAAATATGACATATTATATAATTACTTAAAGTTCACATAGCGCACCTCAAACTCGGTGACATAGCTCAATAGATGCCATAGATGCACGGGCCCTACACTCTTATAAACAACACACTTTCTGAATCAGACATCACCATGACAGAGTCCCAAAGCCTGCGTCCCTAGTACGAAAGATAAATTATGTTAGGATCGCCGTTCACACGATCCTAGAAATAACAAATTAAAACTACACCACGACAAATAGTAAGTAAATAACTAGCTTACCCAAAACTGGGGAAGAAAACACCAAATAGACACTCTATAAGGAAAACAACATCCGCCTACCAGAAGCAAAGCAAGGAAGCGAAATGACATCAACAAAAACGCGAAAGCGCATTCTTAAAACAAACTTATGGAGAAAGTGTGCATGACATCAATGACAGCGCCCAATTCCTAATCGCGCCATAACAGTGCTATAACAGTGCATTTACAATAACAGTACCTACAACGATGCATTATGGACATTTCTTTTTCACTTTCTATTGATGAATACATGGACATTTCTTTCTAACTAACCCTGACTTTCTATGTCTCTGGCTTTAATGCCTTGCTACTGACTAAACTGGTTACACTATAATCATCACATTTCTCTAATAATATTGCCATTAAAATGCATTATTTCTCAGCTACATTGTGACTTCTAAGCATTATCCAACAATCAATGGGGAAAGGGTGGGGACTTTTCTGTACAGGAAGCACAAAGAGTCGCCAGCAGACTTTGCTCACAAACGTGTCATAAATACCCTAAAGCGGCTGACTCCTGACCTGTAGGAGTGTAGATCCATGGCTGCACGCGTTTATTATCTCAGTACTTAAAGGGCGAGTTTTAGGTTCGAAAAATAAATATGAGTTGTATCACTGGACACTAACATTGTTGGTAAAGTTTGTCAGGTATGCGTGCACTTTACCAGTACTAGGGTTAGAGCAGGATTTCTCAACCGGGAGCACGTTATCCTGCCTCAACGTGGCGCTCCCGTGGAAACGGCTCACTAGAGGAAGTGGCTAGGCGAAAGGATAACAAATATGATTCCCGTGGGAGTGCCCATGGGCGGACGAGAGTCTGCCCCTTCACGGTGCGGATTTGTAAGAAAGCTCCCACAAACCAGTCACAAATCCATGCGCTGTTCCTCAAGGGACCGTCTCATCAATGGCGGATTCCGCACAGTTAGCTTGGTACAACGAAGGTAAATGGTGGAGGCCCCCGGTGCCACCGAGTGGTATTGGAAACAGCAATGCTCTATAAGCATTGACTCGGGTCGCTCCCAGACAGGCCTGTTGGTCCGCAGGTTTGTTTTTTTTTACTGTTTGATTTTCGGGCAGTGAGGTCAGACAGGTTTTTTTTCAAACTTAGTGCTCGAAGAGCCTTCGGCTCAGCACTTATGACTATCCAGCGGATTTCTCAACTTGTGGGTCGCGACCTTTGTGGGGGTCGATTGACAATTTGCCCGGGGTCGCATAAGACCATCGAAAATATGGATTGTATTTTGTCTATTCTTTTATTGCTGTGTTTGTGTGTGTGTTGGGGGGGGGGGGGTCGCGGCAGAGTGGGGGATTGTAAAAAAAGGGGTCGCCGAGCTTAAAAGGTTGAGAATCGCTGGGTTAGAGGGTTAAATTGCTTGGAAAGAAATAAAGAAGTCAAATAAAGTTAGACGGAACCAATCTAAGTTTCATATTTGTTTAACATCTCCACCCTCCTTACTTTTTTATCTGTCTTCCGAGATCTGTTTCCATTTTTTTAAAAACATTTTCACTGATAATTTCGTTTCGGAATGTCAATGCTGCTTTAGATTTCTAAGTTTTAAAATGATTCCTTGCGCTGCTCTCAAATCAATGTTTGAGCTGGTCGTGTCTAATTGAATATTTTCGTTAGGGCCCTAACTTAGACCACTAAATTAGACATCTGTCCTATTCTCACATCTCTCCACTGGCTCTTATAGGAAAAAAAAAGCTGACATTGTCAACAGTTTCCGTGGCATCGTAACACAAACTTCAGTTGTCTTTGTCAATCCTCGTGTCAACACTAGAAATATAAGTACTAGTACGTTTAACAAAGAAATGATCGGGCTTAGAGACAAAAAAAACACGGTACAACGGAACTCCTTGGCCAGCAAAAGTTCTCTATACTAATGATCGAGTTTTTTTTTTTATGTTGTCTCTCTACTTGGCTATGCTGCTAATGAGGTAGATATGAATATTTCATCCACTTACAGATTCTTGTCTGAGCAAAGTCGGTAAGATCAACCCACAACTACCCAGTCGGGTTTTTAGACTGCCCTGTTTCTTATTCTAATATAAAAATTACATTTTCAAATCTCCTGCTAATTAATGTATAGCGTATTTTCTTTCAAACACGGACCCTATCTCCTTACTTTTATAAATAGTCACAAATTAGATACTTTTATTTTTTTTTTTTACTTTTGCCTTTACCTTTCCGTATTCTGTTGGGCCGTTGGGGCACCATGCAAGATTTGTTGAAACTTTGTAATTTAGCCATAGATTTTTGGCTTGCGTTTTTCTATGATAGTTAGAAATATATATCTACCGGGGAGTTAACATAAAGAGAGATTTTTTATTGAAGATCAGGGTGAAGAAACTTTGAAATTAGGGCTAGCCGCTAAACTAGTTTTTAAAAGGGTTTGTTTCGTTTTCTATGTGATGATTGTTTGGATTTAGGCTTTTAGAACGAGGCAATAGGTTCAGTGACCGTCAGAGATTTTGAATTATAGTAAAATCAAGAAATTTTTGTCAGAATTTAAAGTCTGCAGAGTCTAGAGTTGAGGTTACTAAAACTACACCATAACGCTTAGTGCTAGCGTTTTAATTGCTGCAAATCTCATGTCTTTGTGCCTTTATCTTTATCTTTGTCTATCTCCGTCAGTATCTCTCTGTATCTCCGGTCTCTCTCTGTCTTTCTATCACTTTGTTTTTTTTCTCTCTATCCCTGTAAGTCTCTTTTTCTGTTTCTCATGGCTCTCTATTTCTTTTTTTTTTAAATTTCTCTAGGTCTTTCTGAGTCTCGCTATGGCTCTCTCCGTTCGTCTCTTGTTCTCTCTCTCTCTCTCTATCCATTTTTTTTTCACTGTTTCTATTTCCTTTCCTTTCTCTCTCGGTCTTTATGTCTTTCATCCTTAATCTCTATATCTCTCTCTCTTTCTCTCTCTCTCTCTCTTAAAAAGTTAATAACAGCGCAAAAATAAAAGATAAATTTTCCCTTGCAAACCTTGCGATCCAAGGCTCTGCTGATGTCAAGCTGTTTCCGTGGGCGACAGATAAGGAGAGTGTCATGTTGCCAGCACAACGACCAACCCAAATGTAGATCACAAATTTCTTTAATGTTTCATTCTTTCTTTCTATCAATAAAATAATTTAACGTGGTATTGCAGAATGTAAAGTAAAAAGTAAAGTTCCCCTTTCAGACCTAGTGGTCTATAGGGCAGATGATGTAAAGGTCATCTGATTCTGTGGCCCACGGTTAACGAGGGTGTCATGTGGCCAGCACAACGACCAACAACCTTTACTTTTCCCCAACTATTGTCAGGTACCCATTAGAGCTGGGTGGACTCAAGGGCGCCCGAAAATCCCGAAATAAAAATCCCAGTCTTCACCAGGATTTGAACCCGGGACCTCCAGTACGGAAGACAAGCGCTTTACCGCTCAGCCACCGCGCCCTCAGAATGCAGAATGAGGCCATATTTATTTATCTGGTTATTACGTAAAATAAGTACACATATGGCTTTTTCATGGATTTACGTTGGTTGAGTGGTCAAGCGCTTGTCTGAATGGTCCCGTGTTCAAATCCTGATAAAGATTTGGATTTTACATCTCATTATCCTTGGGGCGCCTCCGCGCAGCTCTAATGAGAACTTGACATTAGTTCGACAGTAGTAAAGGGAGGTTGGTCGTTGTCCTGACCACATGACACCCATGTAAACCGTAGACAACAGAAACAGTTGTTCTGAACATCATCTCCTCCCTAGACCGCAAGTTCTGAATGGGTACATACATACGATTAATCTGTTTTCCAATTAAACATCATTTAAATCTCTTTAATTAATGCAACCTGAGGGTATTTCATGCGCATGTGCACATGAAATGTCGATAAGTCGAGTCTATAATTACCCCAAATTGTTAGGAATTGAACATTTGAACAAGTTTACACTATCTAAACACTATATCGTTTGAGAATTTAAAATATACTTTGTTAATACGTTATCAAAAAACAGGAGCGTAGCTAGGAATTTTACTTCGTTTGAGGGCCCGGGGGCTTGACCTCTTTGGGTGCCCATGCATTTTGCGTAATTTTAAATTTTTTAATGTAAAAAACACTCATTTGGGACCCCCTCAAGTGGGGGCCCGGGGGGATTTTCTAATTCTCTCCCCCCCCCCTCCTCCCCACACCCTAGCCATGCCAATGTCAAAATTATAAAAATCAAGCAAAGATTAATCCTAATTTTCGATAACGCTGAAAATACATTTATTCATCAACTATAAAATACCACGAAGAATTACAAACGGAGGCGATTCACTCTTATGAATTCTGCATTCTAAATATAGCTATAACACTAAAATGATATTTCTTTACATCTCTACAGGCAAGTCCAAATCTTTTTCAATAAGGTCAGCACATCTGATCCCTTTTCAAATGCTTCCCCTTTCCCATCCCCACATTTACAAAGAAAAATTAAATAACCTCCGATTTGTATTGATGAATCCACGTCCATGATATGAAATGCTTGACCAGAATGTCACGAACTTGGCACGTCACAAGGAAGTAATTGGGGAAAAAAGGGAGACAATATTTTCAAAATTTTTTAAATGTTTGTTTCTAGTGCATGTCACGTTTAAGTTTTTATTGATTTTTTTTTTTTTTTTTTTTTTAAATTAATGATTTATTTATTTTTAAATATCTTATTCGTTGTTGGTTCGCTTTCAGAACTGCGAGTTAAACTTTTCATGTTATCACATTTAAAATGTATAAATGTATATAGGCCTAAGTAATACCACAAGACAGACAAAGTGAGTTGATATTAGCTTTGTTCAAAATATAAAGTGCAATATATACTACATAGGAAGAGCAACACTACAATGGCCTTGTTTGTTCTTTTTGTATTTGTTTTTTGTCATTTCGTTCACGGTACACAAAATGTTTTTAAAAATTGCATGTGTATTACGATGACAGAGACGCGGTGGTTCAGTGGAAAGGCGCTTGACTCCGAACCAAGAGGTCCCGGTTTCGAATCTTGGTGAAGACTGGGCTTTTTAAATTCGAGATCTTCAGGGCGCTCCTGAGTCCAGCCATCCCTAATGGGTTCCTGACATTAGTTGGGGGAAAGTAAGGCGAGGCGAACAGAGACAGGGATGGTAGGACAACATTAAAGAATGGACGGGCCCGCCATTGAAATAGGTTCTAAAGAAGGCAAAAGAATGGAGGAATGGAGTAGGATGGTCGACAGATCTTGCTTGATGCCCCAGCGGTCCAACAGACTAAGGGCTAGGTAAAGGTTAAGGAAGGCGGTAGGTCACATGACAGCTTTCGTTAACCGTAGGCCACATGAACAGATCAACTTTTTATCATCTGCCCCAATACATAGCAATGTCTGACAAGGATCCCTATTTCGCTGACAAGAAGATAGTTTGAGAACCTTCATTTCCAAGCCCCTGGTTCGTTGCATTACGTAGACAAACGTTTTATGCACAATCGTAAATGACTTCTAAGACTTATGTCACTATGATATTAAAATATTCTTTTCCCTGAAAAAGACACTGATAAAACTATGAATTGAAAGATTTACAAAAGAAAAAAAAAAACATTAAAAAATCAAATTAGGAAAATGGCTTCGGGCTTTAAATACCCCTTTTTCAGTTCAGTTAAGATTCAAAATATTTTTATTGTAATAATTGCTTCAATTTACTGGAAGATATTGCTGGCTCTTTAAAAAAAAATACAAAATTATGTTGAGTTCAGGCATTATATAATGTCTTTAAAAATATTAATAAAATGGGGAAAAAAAATTGGAATTAATTTGTTTTATTATTTTTGAAAATGCCTTCAGAAAAAAATATCTTGACATCCTGGCCCAAATTCTTGTAGGACGGCAGAGAACTTCAGGGATCAAATTAAATCCTTACTGTTTGACCTATTAAACTATTGTCTTAGCAAAGCTTTGAATAACTATAGGTCTCACATCTATAATACATAATAAATACAAAAAACAAATTATAATAAAATACTCCAGAGAAAAAAAAGGATAAGGGGATATACCTCGTTCCATATGCTAGGACAAATTTGTACAATTACTCCTTCTTCCTCGAAGAGGCGCTGTGGCTGAGCGGTAAAGCGTTTGGCTTCTGAATCAGGGGTCCAGCGTTCGACTCCTGGTGAAGACTGGGATTTTTATTTCGGGATCCTTGGGCGCCCTTGAGTCCACCCAGCTCTAATGGGTACCTGACATTAGTTGGGGAAAAGTAAAGGTGGTTGGTCGTTGTGCTGGCCACATGACACCCTCGTTAACCGTAGGCCACAGAATCAGATGACCTTTTCATCATATGCCCTATAGACCACAATGTCTAAAAGGGGAACTTTTTTTTTTACTCCTTCTTCCCTAGTGCTATTAAAGCATGCAATGGGTTGACTGAGTTAGCCAAAAAAAAAAACAAAAAAAAGCGACTTAGCAGAATGTAGGTTATTGGTTAATATACATGACTTACTGCATTACGCGCACGACGTAATCATTTTCGTTGAAGTAACGTCTGAGTTATATAAGATAAGATAAGATAATCTAGCGTTCATTTTATAAACAAATCGTTCAAAATAATATCACAAACAATTAAACACTGTAGTCTGAATAGAAACTACATTATTTGATGGATACGAGTGTCCCCAACTTCACTATCATAAAACTAGAGCGCTTTCGACAAACATGGCATTCTATTTCTGTAATGCACACATTGAATGAGAGAGCACCTCTTAATTCGACAGAAGGATATCTTTCTAATATAAAGTGGACTTCCCTCAGGCGGAAATGCATGTCTGATCAAACTCCAATTATATAATGACGTACTTCTTTTTTTTTAATTATTCAAATGAAGGGCTTAGCAATGCACTTAAAATCGTTAAAATATATTTGGAATTCAGTTCTAGTTTTCTAGTGTTTTTTTTTTTTTTTAAGTCGGAAAATAAATACAGTGTGTGATGTTGATACAAAACCCCGACTCATTTATGTAACCCATGACCCCATCTAATTTATGTAACCCATGACCCCGTC
>JADKLZ010009648.1:0-12242 GCA_021533235.1 Biomphalaria straminea | reverse complement strand
CCACAAACAGCATGACCCACAAACACTGTGATCCACAAACACCATGACCCACAAAACTGTGATCCACAAACACTTTTAAAGACCAACTGAAGAGGTTTTGGGGTCAGACGCGGAAACCGGTGTAATACTTTTTTTTAGTTTCATAATGCTTAAAAAAACATACGTACGAAATATTAGACATATATTCTTTGTAATTATTTAGATATAAGCATTTTAATGTGCGTTTTAGGGCCTATCAAATTTCACAATCTCGAAGCCATTCGAGATCAGATTCTCCCAGACAACCAAGGTCGATGACGTAGTCTTAGGGAAATTAGGTCAAATTATTATCAGTTTATGGCTTACAGCGTGTTTCCCAATTCCCTTTTACAGGAAGGCCAGTTTCGAAAACAAAGGCGACTAAAACACACCAATTTATAAAAAGTGGATGTTAGAGTTGGGGAAATGAGGTCAAATCACGCAATTTACGGCTTTACATGTTAGATCTACCGTTTGTCGGCTTTTCTTGATCTAGTCAAGGCTCAAGCGAACAGCGTTTCAGCCCACACAGTATGCGCGCCTCAGTTCACGTTTCGTTTTAGTCAAGTTATGCAATTTATGGCTTAGAGTCTAGATCTACATGTTACTATTGTTACTGCTTCAGGCTTATTCTAAATCTATATCTACTGATTTTGATCAAGAACTAGATCTTCTTTTCTCAGATCTTTATAATGATGTAGATCTATAAACTAGACCTAAATTTAGATCTAAATAATTTGATTACTCAAAGTCTAGATCTACTACTAGTAGTAGGGCCCCTATTAGCAAATAATAAGAAATTAGACCTATCTATTATAGAATCTAGACTGATCCGATCGAGGTGCTGGGCCTGGATCTAGATAAAGTTTAAAATTATTTACCTATATAGTCGTCCCTCAATAGGCCCGATATGGGTGAAAAAAAATATGTTTAACTCATTCAATGTAGTTATTGTAGTGCACGATTATATTTAGTTTTATTCTAGAGTCACAACCCCGTACAACACTAGACACTTGCAAATTGAGTAGCAAATACTTTAACCTTAACCTAAACTTAAAAGTAGTCTAGCTGATTTAGATCTACTAGATCTAAATGTCCAAAAAAAAAAACTAAGCAAAAATCAGTATCAGACCTAGATCTACCTGCTACCAATTCTAAAAAATGTTATTACTATATTTTACTATATGAAATATGGATTTGTGGATTTCGTTACACTCTTTCTTAAATATATTGGTATATTATGGCCTATATAGTTAAATAGTTCTATAAATCTATAGGCCTATGTAAAAATTGAAGAATTTTTGTTATCATGCAGTCTATATTTTGATTGGAAAAGAATCATTAGAATCAAGTTAATCTGTAACTGTAGGTTTTAAATTGTGTTTAGACTATCACTATAAATAAAAGAGATTATCCTACTGGAAAAGGAGTTGTTGTTTTTTTCTTTTCTATGGGAAGTAAAAAATAAATTGTTGTTTCAATATAATATTAAGTAATGCATAGGCTACTATTAATGTAGTTATGGAACTTATTTTATTAAATTTTAGTAACCCAATTATTGCCAGTTAATAGCCATTAGTCAATGAATATATTTATATTTTTAAAAAACATTTTAATAAAAAATGCAGAGATATTCATAATTTAAAGTGTTTAATAATTAAGGCTGGCCTCCAAAGATTAATGAGGAATGCAGCTTTTTCGGTGGCTACACAGCCCAAGCTGCAAATTACATATTTTGCCACGTCCAGTGAAGACATAACCAATTTCCGCTGGTGGTCAATTTAAATGTTCTTTTGAATGTCTACGCCTGTCCTCAGCAGTGGATTTTCTTTTGGCTTATAATATGTATTCGACGATGCAATTTCTCATAAATAGCATTGTTCGAGGAATGAGATCCAACTCTTATTTTTTTTTTTAAAATTTAACCCCTTTACAGATCAATTTAAGTCATCATTGCAATGGACATTCAAATCTACAATAACATAGAAATGATCAAAATTTGAATAAGTTTCGAAATCCAGAAATTTGTGTGGTTCACGCTCCGAACTGTCTTCTCTGTCGTCTCAGGTTCAAGCATTTACTGCTACCATTAACATCCTGCTCGAGTTTTGTGCTATGATATAGTAATATTCAATCATTCAAGCAAGTGAAAAGGACTAAAATAACAAACAAATAATGTGTGTATAATGAAGAACTCTATTAAAAAGTGATTTTGTATTTACATTTTTTAGTATTTATTATTTTTAAAAAATTGTAGAATGTTTCTTTGATTTGTTTCACAATAGAAACAGGGAATATTAACTCTTCTTGTTCTTCCCAAATGATGAAAGATCCATCTAGTAAACTTGTCTGTATGCCACATGTCATATATGTTTTCTGTAAAATAGATTTTTAAAAATTTATTTATTAACATTTATACTTAATTATGTATACATATATATAGAACTAGTGGTTATATAAATTATATATGTTATACTGATTATCTGATCCAACATTAACATCTATGGCTGCCTTGTAGTGCGATTTGCGCGCTGGTCTGTCATTTGGATTTATCGATGGTCCCGGGTTCTAACCCTGCCCGCTCCCATCCCCCTGCGGGAGGTTTGGACTAGAAAGTAACTATCTTCTGAAGGAACATGAAACATGTAAAACATTTTACAAAACTTTTTTTTTACAAACATCTAACTCTTATTGTTTGTAATAATAATAAATTACTATACTCTACACTAGGTCTGCAATCTAATATACCGGTATTTAAGACTTAAAGACATGTCACATGTGAATAGTATCATAGATCTGTATTTAATATTACCAAAATAAATGATGACTTATTATTTTTTAGATCTAAAGACACTTAAGTCAAGCCTAATAACTTAAGTATAGTAAGGGCTAGTAAAGGGCTACATTACATTAGATCTATTATAAATATATTCCATGTCTATACCGGTAGGCCTATATAGTATAGATTTAGCTTCTAATCTAAAGGCTTTAGGTTTAGTCCTTGACTAATAGATATTTAGATATTATAATAATTAGTGTTACTAATATAATACTATACTAGTGTTACACAGTGAGTGTAAGTGTAAGATCTACTATAGACTATAGATCTAGTGACTAGATGTATTATAACTATAAATCTATATACTATATTAGTATATAAATTATAATATAATGATATAAGTCTAGAGATGTCCTATTATATTATAATTATACCAAAACTAAGTAAATGGCTGGATCTAATCTATATCTAATTCTATTCTAGGTACTTCGATAAAAATTTCAAAATAATCACAATGCAATGGAACCTATTTAGTTAGATAGAGCTTGAGAAATGCTTTCCAATGATACCAATTTTATATTGCTGAGTTAATTATGAGGGAAGTTATTAAATTTTTAGTGGCCAAAAATTAGCCTTCTTTAGCCTTTGTAAATCGAAAAAAAAACTGTGACCGAAACAACAGACAGTTGAACTTTAATTAACTGTATTATAAAAAGTCTTAGAGATATGGGGTTGAAACTTCACAGTCTTTTTCATTAATCTGTATTCTGTCAAAATAAATTTAAAAAATAAGACCAAACAGTAAAATCTTTGAAAAAAATTGAATTTGTACATAAAAAAAGCCTTCGACAAAAAAATAAAATATATGTGATTATGTCATCATATGTGCCCAAAAATCACACAAAAAAACGGTAATAGTATAGATAAGCAGATACCTTTACCACCACCATGTTGTTTTTAAGCATATTTATCTCCCTTACCTATATTACATTTTTGTTGAGCTTAGAGTTAGTTATTTTATATTTTCTATTATTTTGTTTTGTCTGTTATTAATTTAACTACATGATTTTAATTTAGATTTTTAGTTATTTTTCAAAGTACAAAAGCTTGTTTGCATTTTGAATGAATTTTAATATTAGATCTAATAGCTTCTATAAAGAAAGACAAAACTGCAACAGAAAAGTTAAGTAATTCAAGGGAGATAATCTAGTATTAAGCCTTAAAACCAAAATGGCGTATTTCTAATGACAGTATATGGTCAAAAGAAATAAAACTTAAAAATATATATTTTAAAAACTAATTATCTCCGAGCAAAACAAATTACATATTTGTAATCTGCATTTTTTTCTGCATATTCTTAAAATATACTAGAAACCTGATTTAGCGTATCTAGTCACGTAAACTAATACCAAAAAAACAAATCAGAGATCTGTAGTTTGGTTTATTTTGTTTAATTATAATTCTGCTATATTTAAATAGCTATTTATATGCATCAGATAGATAATTTGTAGAAATTATAAATGAAAATAGTACTGCGCAGAAAAAATATTAGCTAAAATTTAATGAGCATAAGTTTAAAAAAATTCATAAAAAACAATTTAAACCTTTTTGTAGAGCACTGGCAATTAATCATTTTAAAATGCCTGAATTCAGATTTAAATGCTTTAAAAATTAGATTGTTAATGGAAAATTTCTTGCATTGGACAATTAAATAAAAAAGAAACCTTGCGATTTTTTTTAGAAGTCATTAAAAGATTTTTTTACTTCAGTTTTTGTACAGTAATAGCTCATCATTTTAAAAATATAATGTACTCATTTATTAAGTATTAATTTACATGTATAATAATAGAAAAAAACACAAGGAAAAAAAATTGATAGTTCGCAGAGCTTAAAATATGAAAATACAAATTTAATATTATTATTTTAAAATATTTATTTATGAATTAAAATATTTATTTTTACTTTAAAATTTGCACATTACAAAGTCATTATAATAAAGACACATTTCCTCTCCATTATCTAGCATTTAAACATTATAAAAATGAATCTAAATGAAAAATTCCTATGTGTGCTTCTAAAAATAGGTCGGGATAGACAGAAATTGATCATTTCCAGTAAATCACAGTGTTGGTTGTTACTAAAAATAGATTTTAACCATCAACTTTGAAAATTAATATCTAAAGAGTGCGCCAAGCTACAAAGTTCAAACTTAGCACACAGATATATATTAACATGCTAAATTGAATAAAATTAGTGAGATTGATGTAACCATTAACACTTTTATTTTATTTAAAAAAGAAAATTTTACCCTTCTTTGTCTTTGTTAATTTTAATATCAAATATCTTCAAAGTGCGCCAAGAGACTTTAATGAAATTTGAAATATACACATTTCATAATATGATAAATTATTGTAGCAAACAGCATTGTTGTAACCATAATAGGAAAAAAGTTGTAAAATGGTCCACTTTCACATAAACTTTTGTTAAGAAAAATTTAACAGATTGGCTTCAAAAGCAAATAAAAATGATCTCTGATATCTTATGTTTACAAAAAGTAATCACAATTAGTCCTGAAATCCAATACAATGTGCTAAAACTTTGATGGAAATGACCACCCCTAAAAAAGGCTAAAATGTGCTGACACACTTTTCAGCCATTTTTTGGGAGGAAAAAAAAATGGATCTAGGTCAGTTTATCGAAGTACCTATCTATTCTAGCTAGGCCTTCTAAAACTTTTACTTAAATTTAAATAACATACTAGATCTAGTCAATCTAGTGACTAGTCACTCTATCACTAGATATATATAGTTAATAAGTTATATAATATAGATATAGATCTAGTATTCTAGACTGACTAGACTAGTTTAATCTATCTATAATTATTAATTATATTATAAAATTAATTAAATAATCTGCCCTATAATAAAATATATTTTGAAAAAGTTATCTTCAGGGCATTTTGGTGCATCCCACCATAAGTATAATTTAAAATTGTTTTGAGACAGCTAGATTGAGATAAGTAGATCTATATCATCTGAATCGCTATCAATAACGTATCCACCATGTCTATTTTATTTATTTACATTTTCTCAGTCCAACGCAACACGTCACTTCCGGTTTCGGCTATTACAGCTGATTTTCAAATCTCGTTATTTTTTACACTTTCAAATTACTTTTTCTAATATAAATACGCTTTTCTAAAATCTCAAATTTTTAATAACTAACTTTGATGATATGAACTATCTAAATCAATCGCTATCTCAATTTCGAAAAAAACCTCTTCAGTTGGTCTTTAAATCCTCTTCAAATGTTTCACACCAGAAAAGATGTGTTTGATTGTTCTGAGTGCAGCGTATATTAGACATTATTGACTTCAAGTTATTTTTTAATGCTAATTAGATAAGGGATTTTATCTAGGTCACCCCAAAACAACAACCCACTTGTTTTTAATATTGTTTTTCCACAAAGAAAATTTAAAAAAAACACTTCATTGTAGGTTGACAAGGTTATAATTATATATCATCTAGCTCAATATATCAAATTAGTATCGCCTGACTTAGATTCATGTCTGGCTTTAATTTGATGGCACATGTAATATTCACCTGTTTATTACTCATGTAATGTATTTTTATTTGTTTGTATTTGACACAAGTTTTGTTATTCCTGGCAGTATTTTGAATTTCATTTCCCTAAATGTTAATATAAGACATGCTTTATTTCATTTGCTTTGTCTATACAGGTCTATTGAGATCACCCAATATTCCTATCCTGTATACAAGGCCTTCCTCAAATATCTGTACACTGATGATGTTGACTTGAGCCCTGATGAAGCCATAGGTAGGAAAAACCTTTTCACTTATTAAAATACCATGACACTTTCTGAACTTTGTGAAAACTTGTACATGGTCTTTACATGAGTCATTTCTAGGTCTCTGGCCAATTTGCCAATACAATAACTATCTCTGCTTTTGTTAAGTACTATGCTGTGTGGAATCTGTCTTTAATGCTTTAATTCTTTCCCCATCTATTTAAAACAAGTCTTTTACAGGATTTGTATAAATGCTCCATCTTCCCTAGCGCTATTAGAGCATGGAATGGGTTGCCTGAGCTAGCCAGGAAATCCAGTGACTTGGCAGAATTTAAGTCATTGGCTAATATGCATAACTGAATGCATGATGCATAGGATGTAATCATCTTCTTTCTTGAAGTAACGTCTGTATTATATAAGATAAGACAAGATTCCGACCCAGATATTTCTTTTTGGCACTCACTAATTGGGGTGCACCAGATAGTACCTTTTATGCTATATTTGGCCAGATAGTAAAATAAGATATCCTTCAGAAGCCGGAAACCCTCCCTATAGGTCTAGTAAATAGCTCCTATTATAGAAAATTTTTCAAAATTTCTGAGTAACATACCTTTGTTGATATTGTTTTTTCACCTTATTATTGTACACTCTATCACTGATTAATCAATTAATGTTTATCAGCATTTGTTAATAGATGCCACAAAATAATCTGGGTAATGTATGACAGTGTGTGTGCTTTTAGAGGCCCACAACTGTAATGGGCCTGTGTGGGCTGGTCGATGTAGACTATATATTGTATGTATATTGAACTAATATAAAACTCTGAAAAGTTAAGTAGCATAAATAAATTTATGAAGTATAATATGGTAAATGGTAATGGTTTCTCATTACAACAAAATACAAATAATACTGGGTATCAAAATAGAGAGGAAACAACCCACGCATGTCAATTGATCCTTTTTGTACCCCCCAATCTTCTGTGAAAAGGCACCAGTATAGGTCATTTTGGCACTAAACCAAAAGTGATACGGTGGGACAGCTAGGGTGTGGGGAGGAGGGGGAGATTTTAAATCTCCACAGGCACCCACTTGAGGGGGTCCTCCAAATGAGTGTTTTTTTGCATAAAAAAAATTAAATATTATGCAAAATGCAGGGGCCCAAAAGAGGTGAAACCCCCCCGGGCCCCCAAACGATGGAAAATTCAAAGCTAGGCCCCTGTAGTGATATTCTTGTTTTATATCAAAAACTGAAAACTATTAACTATAAAAAAAATATAGTCATTTAATTGATTTGGCTACAGTGTTGTTTTTTTATTTTAAATTTTCTATTATGGTTAATCTGGATGTTTAACTTTTTTTTTTATTTTACAAAATTAAAATGTGTCCTTTGAATCAAGCACTCTGCACTAAAGTAAGAATTTTGTTGATTTTTTGAAAACAGCTAAAGTTCAGTTCAAATGGCTGGTGCTGTGGCTTCTCATCATCATGAACCTTCTTGTGTTCCTTATGGAACACAGGGTCTCAGTAAAAACATGTCACTCTCCACAGCCTCTTGCTAGTTTTATAATGGCTTCCCAGCTCCTTCCAGTCATTTCTGCTTCATTTAGTACACTGCATCAAAAAGTTCTTTTTGGTCTTCCTCTGCATCTTGTGCCCTGAGGGTTCCACTCTAAGGCCTGTCTAGCTCTGTCGTTGTTATCTTTTCTAAGGGTGTGACTGACCATTCCATCTCCACTTTCTCTCTAAGATCTGCTGTGCTTCCAATATTGATTCTATGTATTCTCAGTTTTTATCTCCTTAAATCTTTGACTTGTCAGGCCTGCTAGATTTGTCCAACGCCTACTGTGAAGAGCTCCTGAAGATGAAGTGTGAGTCCCTCATTCGTCAGAGCATCTCTGTGGATAATGTGGCCATGCTCTATGCTGCAGCCATTAAGTTTGGAGCCCAGGTGAGTGGCTGCGTCAAAATGACTGGCCAATATTATTTTGTTTTCAATCAATCTGTAAGATCAGTGATTCAAACAATGACGTGTATATGATTTAAATTTTAAAGTTTTAAAGGCAGCTTGTCAAGTGTGTCGTAAGTCCCCAAATTTAGAATCCCAGACGTAACAATTCAAACCTGGGAGATCTCAGTTCAGAAGCTTATCACCTTTCCTCTCAGGCACTAGCCCACAATAAAAATGTCTAAAGAAATTACTAGTTCAATAACTCCTTTTTTTTTCCTTCAAATCCTCTCCTTTTAAATTGACCTAGTGGAAGAGTTAACTTTTCCTAGTATGAAACTTTTTAAATTGAATCTATATTTTTTTTTCCCTTTTATCTCCCTTTTTTTTATATATTAAAATTAATTCTATTGATTAGCAAGTGGATCCTTTCATTAAATGTTTGATTGACTTTCACTTTTACAGACACTTGAAGATTTCTGTTTCCGCTTTTCACTTAACCACATGACAGCCGTGACGCAAAGCGAGGCTTTCAACAAACTGGACGAGTCGGTTGTGAAGGAGTTCATATACAAAGCCAGCCTAGCCGGAGCATTTCGAAACTGACTTCTACATTCAAACTAGAGCCACAGGAAGTAAGGATGGAGCTGGGATAGAGAATTTCTCGACAATGTTTTTTCAATGTTTGACACACTTTATAAAATTTTAGCTAAAAAAATGTTTGGGTTGAAGATGTAATAAACTTTATAATAGGTTAATTTTTAAAAAGTAATTCTTTTTTTTTTGTTTTATTTTGTTAATTGAAATGTGACATAATTTTAAAGCAAAAGTTAATTCCTAAGTGTTTGAGAAATTAGAAGCAATCCAAGCCTTTAGCATCATGTGCAGCGCATTCAAGTGCTTTCAATATCTTTCATATATGGATTGGGTTGTTAGAATTTATATTTAGTCGAAAAAAATCAATCACTTATAACAGCTTAAATCAAACTAACATGAAGGTCTAGATGGAGAAAGGGATAAGCATAGTAAAGGTTATTTTTTTTTAAGGAATAAATAATATTTACAAAAGAAGATAAGAATATTTAGGGAAAGCAATAGTCATAATTCATTTCTGATTTTATCATTTGTTGTGAATATACTTCAATTGTAAACAATTGAAATAATAAATAAAAGTGCATCCACTTAGAAAAAAACTAATTGCTGTTAATTTATCAATGTTTTAAGGCAAAGCTAGTAGATGTTTTTTTTTTAAATGAAGGCCCTTCAATCATTTTTGTTTTCTATTGAGACACTTTTATATTGTTTGCTTTAGCAAATGTTTTACAAGATTTAATATTTAATGGTCTAAATAGAATTCAAATCCTATCTCAAGTTTCTATGTTTGAAATTCATTTACAACTTACTTGTTTGCTCCATAAGTTCAAATCAAAATTGTACAATCAACTTCAGAGGTGTATAGGAAGATATTTCTTATTTCTAGCTTGAAAGGTTACATTATAAAGATGATAAATAAATAGTATTTCTTGCATATCATAAACATTCCATTGATTTAACAATAATCATTTATAATGATAAAATATTGTTATGATATTTTCTTTTGCTATTTTTTTTTTTCTGTTGATTTTATGAGATTTGGAATGTTTCATAAGATATCTTCTTACAATTGAAGGCCAAAAGTCTATTAAAAAAAACAAGCTCATATTCTTTTGACCCAAGATTGAAGAAATCAGTCCTCAGTTTAAATGTTTCTGATGAATTCATGAGTTTGTAACAAAACCAAATCTCAAGTTCCCCAAACAAGTTTGAAGGTGGCGCTGGAACTTTTTAATATCTCAGTGTTTATTTTTAATGTTTTTAAATGTATAAATATATTTATATGTATATACCATAAGAACACAATATGTTGTACATCTAGGATAGCCTTGAGTTGTTACCACCACATTATAAATATATTGTATACCACTAGAGTACCAATAAGTTTCACATAGCAAAGTATAAGTGTGTTGTATACCAACACTAGAGATATATTACTTCTTTTCAGAGAGAGGTTGTTGTCCCTGTTGTCTATATTGTATATACAAGTAATAAGAAATACATTGTAGATATTTATATATGAATATGGAGCCCCTCTGTGCAATAACTTAATTTAAGTTGTAAGTTTGTTTTTTTCTAATTTAAGAAAAAATTCAACACATACAGAAGACCTGAAAATTGTGTAAAATTTTCCCATGTTGAAATGTTACCTAATTTTTCTTAATGAAACAACTTTAAAAAAAAAAAGACATTTCTGTGTTACTTTTTTAAATGTAACTGTTTTTTGAGAGTTTTCTTTGATTTGTAATTTTCTTTTTGTTACGGTATTTTCCCTATTTTTCTTTTTGGTCTTTGTTTTTTTGTTATGTCGTCTTTACTTCCCAATAAGAAAAGTAACTTATTGTCTAATAATTTGCATTAGATGACATGATACGTATGCCACAGACCAAACATTGTTATTTTGTTTGGCTCCTAGGAATTGGTTTCATGTTGTTGACTCGATACATAGAGTATTTCAATATGTCACATCATTTTGAGTTTGGGTGTTAGCCTTATTGAATGACTAACAATGACATTGATATGCATTTTCTGATGAAACAACGAATTAAGCTCATCATCTTATGGACACTCAAACATTTTTTTGTTCACTGCTATGAATGTTATTCTAACGATTGGACACAATTTTCTGGCAATGAATATCTAATTATATATTTGTTTGTTTAAAAAAAAAGGCTTTTTATAGCACAACTTCTCTGCCATAGCAAGCTCTATGCTCTTTGGTTACATATCTTTTGTTGCCATGTCAAACAGGAAATATAGGTTTAGTTCTGCATTTCAAAAGACCACTTTCAGACCTTGCAATCTTTAAGGCAGATGATGTTAAGTTATCTGTTTGTAAGGTCATTTGTTTGTAAGGTCAACGAGAAATGAGGATGTCATGTGGCCAGCACCATACAAATTTAATTTTCTCCTACTAATATCAGGTACCTATGAGAGTAGGGTGAACTTAGGCATCCTAAAGATCCCGAAATTAAAAATACCATTCTTCATCAGAATTAGAACCCAGGACCCCCAGTTTGGAAGCCATCTGCTTAACCACTCAGCCACCATGCCCACTAGTGCTGCCTTGAGGCACTCAGCAAACACACCAGCTTGAATAAGGATTTAAACTTGAACTCTTTATTAAGCAGCCAAGCAGGTTATGCAACTCATCCCACATTTAACAAATAAATTCACTTCATAGTTTATCATTTATCATGTGTGAATAAACAAACTATTATACAGACATGTTGCAATAGACATTCTAAATTTTTGTTTTAGTCATGATAGTATTGTCTAAGTAAAGCTTTGAACCTATTATTCATAAAAAAAACCCACACTTTTTATCAGTGAAAGTGAACAACTATATATATATATATATATTGCATCAAGCCTTCACTTGCTGCTCATTATTTCTTGTATTTTTGTGTTTCTAAGACCTCACTAAAGCAACTCTCTTTTTCTTACTGTTGGTTTTAGAAGGCACATATTACCATGACCTTTCTGAGTTAGCAGACCTATATTGCAATGTGAGTTAGCAGACCTATATTGCCATGTGAGTTAGCTGGCCTAAATTGCCATGTGAGTTAGCAGACCTATATTGCCATGTGAGTTAGCAGA
>JADKLZ010009646.1:13520-26979 GCA_021533235.1 Biomphalaria straminea | reverse complement strand
CTTAATGCTTAGGCCTACTTAGCACAAAGCCCAGTTTTACTTTGTGTGTGTGTTACAGGAGCAAGTAGAAAAGAAACCTTTCGGCACCGATCCTGAAAGGGATGCTCATGGAGAAGACCACGCCCACGAGCATGACGACGATCCTAATTACAAGACTAAAAATAAAGTCACTTACAAGGATATCATTGACTTAGGACTGAGTGAAGAGCAACTAAAAGGTAAGGGAGATAATTGGTAAAAAATAATCTTAAAAGAGTTACCCACCCTGTCAGTAACAATTTAAGCCTTAATAACTTATACAAGCATAACAAAATGATAATAGTAAGAATAATAAAAATAATAATAATAATAAATCAGTGGTTTCTAAATTTCATTTATATAAGAATTGATTGTCATGAAATGCATATTATAGGCGATGGAAAGAGTTCAGTCATATATGTCAGTTTTTTTCCAAAGTGGGGAGGCCATATACATATACCCCCAGGGGTACAGGAAGAGTTTCAGCAATTATGGATTCATGCCTCATTAACTATGCTGATTTTATTTAATTACCTGTTTTTTATGTTCAGTTTATATGTTTTTTAAGCATTTTTAAAACATTAATTCAAAAAAAAAAACAAACCCCAGATTAAAACAAACAACCAGAAAACCAAATTATGATGATCGGTCATCAAAACACAATGTCATCCTTTTGACTGCTCCTAATCCATGTTATTTAGAATAGAACATACAATTGATTTATTTACAATTTTAATTTATTATTATTTTTGTATGTATATTAATAATATTATAGACCTACCCAAAAAAATTTCAATCATTTTAAAAATAAATCCGTTGGAGGGAGGAGGAAGAGGGGTTCTCAGTGTTACAAACTTCTAGAAGGGGTACAAATAGGTCAAAAGTTTGGGAAACACTGATTGCAACACTTGTAAAAAAATGTCCCTATTAAAAAGACCACCAAAGTTGTGGTTATGATTTAGTGTATGCAAATGAACCAAAAACAAACACAAAGGGGAACTTTACTTTTTAATTTTTATGACTATGTTTGTGAGATCATAATATAATAGAATATGCATCCTTTGTTTGGGCCCCCTCAACTGAAGAAAACATTAAGAAACTGGAACAGACACAAAAGAGAGGAGTGAGATTCATAATAAATGAATATATTTGATTAGAGTAACACCTTTAGTAAAATCACTAAATTTAGAAAGCCTTCAGGATAGAAGACTCAAAAGTAAAGTAGCAATTATACACAAGACACTGAGCCACAATCTTCACATACAAAAACAAATTTAATAAAATACTCAGAAAGACACAAAGATAAAGGCACATTCCTAGTCCGATATTCAAATCTGTACAAATGTTTTTTCTTCCCTAGTACCATTAGAGCATGGAATGGGTTGCCTGAGCCAGCCAGGAAAACCAGTGACTTGGCAGAATTTAAGTCATTGGTTAATATGCATGACCGAATGCAAAATGCGTAGGACGTAATCATCTTCTTTTTTTGAAGTAACGTCTGTATTATATAAGATAAAAAAAAGATAAGAGATAGTAAAAAGTAAAGTTCCCCTTCCAGACCTTGCAATCTCCAGGGCAGATGTTGTAAAGGTAGTCTGTTTTCATGACCCATGCTTAATGAGGGTGTCATGTGGCCAGCCCAATGACCAACCGACTTTACTTTTCCCTAACTAATGTCAGGTACCCATTAGAACTGGGTGGACTCAGAGGTGCTCTAAGATCCCCAAATTAAAAATCCCAGTCATCACCAAGATTCGAACCTAGGACCCCAGTTCGGAAACCAAGAGCGTTAAATCACCTTCTATAAATGTGAGATACTAATACAAATTCAAAGAAAGCTAAATTAAAAGCCTGAAAGGATGGCATGTAGAGTAATTTGTGTAAATAAAACTTTTGTCTTTATTATGTGCAGGGGTTGACCTGACAAAACTATTAGAACAGGAGCAACAAGAATTTGAAAACTGGCAGAGGGATTCAATGGCTGGCGAAAATTCTAACTACTGGCAAGAGGTGGGTTCAATTCTGTACATTATGACACCAACATTTCAGTAGCTGCAAATGCATAAAAAGAAAACTAGATTCAAACACAAAATTTTAAATAAATAAATTGTGTATGTGTGTGTTTCAATGCAAATGGAATATTAACGTAATAATCATGGTGAAATTACATTAAATAGGCTTAAAACTTTTAATTATTTTTTTTTTTTCAGAAGCTTAAAAAAAATGCTTCAATTTATCCATATTTATAACATTGAATGTATAAAATGACATGATTAGTTTGAGACCAGGGCTTTCTTCTGTTCCCCCCCCCCCCCAAACTCCTAGTTATTTCCACTTTTTTTAACATATAGCATTTCTAAATTAATATTTATTCATTTCCTTAGTTCAAAACTTATACATTGATGTAATGTTTTCTGTCACACAATGATACTAACTATAACTTTTGGTTAAACTAGGTTAGTTTATTGTTATTCTTTAGTCTTGACCATAGCTGATCAAATGCAAGTTTAAGAGACGCTGTAAATAAAACAAAAATTCTCATCTACATAAAGTGGAAACTATGTAAACCATACCATTACATAAATGTTGCTGTCTATAGAGTTGATAATTTAAAATTTAAAACTAAAAATAGTTTTCCTGTATGAATTTAGCAGGTTAAAGATCTCCGCAAAGAATACTTAGATAAAATCTACGCAAAGATAAAGCATATATCACAACCAGACGAAGAGAATCTGGAGTGGGAGGTGACAGATGATGACATTGTACATGGAACTGAGAGCAAAGTGGAACATGAGATGGAGATGTGGGGAAGGACGGAACCCAAAGCCCAGAGAAAACCTTACGAAGCCATCCATGGAAGGAGAGGAGAGAATGAGGAACAGGAGGAACAGCCCAATGAGAATCAGTCAGAGCAGACACCAGAGCAGACGCCAGAAGAGTAGTATTAAATTTATAGCATGTGCCATCATTTCATTAAGTATTATGTTCAATTAATTTTAAACAAAACATTTGTAACATTATATACTACAATATTCATTTGTACATAACCTTTGAAATTGGACATGGTATGTAACAATATACTTCTAATTGGATTACTCTTGGATATTCCTAGCAACATATAAATATGAATCTTTCCAGATTAAAGATTATCATAGTGAAACTTTATGATTAGCCATTTCTTCTTCTGGAGGCCTTCTTTTTACTGTTAGGCTGTTTAGTCCAGTAATGTAATGCTTCCTCTCAGCTACTCTGCACTGCCATAATGATGAGTCTACTGGGTAGTTGATGTAACAAGATTTGTCAGATGTGGAATAAGTTGGGACAGTGAAAGAAAAACCCAAATAAAACATAAATAAACTAGACTAAGTAAGTTCAAACCTAGAGTCAACAATATCTTATCTTATAAATTACAGGTGTTCCTTCAAAAAAGAAAATCATATGTATACATTTTTTGTTGAGAGGGAGTGATTCGAGTGAATGCATGAGATTCAAATACAAATGTAAAACTGTAATACGCTGCTGTTTTTTTTTTAATTGTTTGAATATTTTATATATATATGTATACATATTAAGATTTAAATATATAAATATTTAACAAACATTTGAAACATGTAAGCTCTTATGCTTGATCTTAAAACACAGTAATGTTCACTTTGTTTAGTTTTAGTTGTTGTTTTTTTAAACCTGGTTTATATTAAATAATAAAATTCAGTAACGGATAGATAGCAGGAGAGAATTGGAAATAAATAGATAAACATAACAACCTTCTTGACATTGTATTGAACAAAAAAATTGTCGCCAACTAAATATTAAAAATTACTGTGAAAAAGATTTTTAATTTGAGTCTGTTGTGTTAAAAGAAGTGCAAATTTTTTTTTTATATGCCTTTTAAAATACATAGCTTACCATTTCCTATATTCTGTACAACAGATAGACCAAAGAGCTGGGTACTCCATTGCACTACAAATTAATCAAGCTAATTAAGTAAGCTAATGCGGAAAAAAAATTGATTTTATTAGCTCGCTTGTGTAATGGAAAGAAACTCTATATCAGCATCACTATGAACTTTGAACTTATCTAGATTGTGATTGGTCCAAAGATCAACCAATAAATGATTTCTAGTTGAGTTTAAAGAATACTAAGACATTTCAAAACAAAAAAAAAAGTAGTAAAGTTCCCCTTTCAGACCTTGTGGTCTATAGGGCAGTTGATGTAAAAGTCATCTGATTCTGTGGCCTACGGTTAATGGGGGTGTCATGTGGCCAGCACAACGACCAACCGCCTTTACTTTTCCCCAACAAATGTCAGGTACCCATTAGAGCTGGGTGGACTCAGTGGCGCCCAAGAATCCCGAATTACAAGTCTCAGTCTTCACCAGGATTAGAACCCGGGTCCCCGGTTCAGAAGCCAAGCGCTTTACCGTTCAGCCACCGTGCCTCCATTTCAAAACATGCTAGCTTTTTATTATTTTTAAAATTTCAGTTTCCTACAGTGTCTTTTGTGACGCAGGGTTTTCTTTTGCAACAAAGTCAAAATGTAGAAACAGGCTTAATGCCTCATCAGATATTAGAATAGAGCTTAGCAATATCATGCCTGAAATCAAGAAGTTATACTCTTCACTGTCATCAGATTCATTAAACCTTTTCCGTTTTAATATATGCTTAGGTCTTTATTTTATCATAGTTTTATACTTGACAAAATAAATAAAATTGCTAAGTTTATGGTTTAATTATGATTATGTTTTTATTCAAACAAATGAGAAATAATGCAATCTAAAAAAAAGCAAATTGTTCTGCTGAATTCTTCAAATGCACTAAGTATTTTTTAATAAAGGAAATCTTTACTTAAATGGAACAGATCATGTCTGCAAAAAAAAGTCAAGCTTATAAAGGGAAATTTTTTTTTCCCCATTTGTTTAACCTTGTATTTGTTGTTAAATTTGAATGGCTTTTCTGTTCACATTTTGACTTGTATGATTCTCCAGCAATAATCATTACAATGTTTTTTAATCAAGTTTATTTAACACTTTTTACAGTGAAACAAAACTTCTGATTGACACAAACAAGGAACAAAAGAATTGTATTTGTGTATAATCACTTTTCTCTTCATTTCACCACATAAAAGAAATATCAAAGCATATCACTAGAATAACAAAGCTTGAACCAAACATCTACCTACAATGGATCTCACATTATGTCAACTAAATGTCCACATGTTAATAAATCTTATTCAACTAGGGAGTAGAATCTAATAAAGCTTACATACAATGGAATAAACATAAAAACAGCACTATTATTGTCTTACAATAGAACTGAACTTTGAAGAAAAACTACTTAATATTCATTATTTATAAATTTTTAAATACTGCACCTCTTTCAAGTGACTAGATTCAGTTTTAATTCAATTTTAATATGGACGGGTTGATTTTATATACAGGTCAGTGTGATAAAAAAAATGCTACAAATGTAGCACAAAAATCATTAACATCAAGTATATGTAAAGTCTTCTGATAACCTGAACAAAAGAAAAAGTCCCTGAATAATAAGTTCACTATTGCGTGTAACCAAGTGGTTGTATAGTATTTTGGTTCATATACTGTAACAACTTATTATTAAGACACTGTTAGTGTTACTACTTCACAAGTATTTTAAAAATATAGCCTTATATAAAAGTTTGCTTGTATTCAAGGTAACAGAAAAGTAAGAAGTTAATCAAATATAGTTTATCTCATGTAACATATAACATCGACCCTGGACTTTTAAAATCATTTCTTTCTTGCAATGAATTTTACATTAGCTAATTGATCATGGGTATGGTGGCAAAATAGTAAAGTGCTTGGCTTCCAAACCAAGGTGCCATGAGTTCAAATTCTGGCAAAGAATTGGATTTTGAGCTTTAGGATATTTAGGACACCAATAAGTCCACCCAACTCGAATGCATACATAGAGGAAGTAAAGGCAGTTAATCATTATGCTGGTCACAACCCAACACAATTATCTACTGTATATAGAAACAGACAAGCTTTGCCCCCATAAATGCTTAAGTCTAAAAGGGGTTCTTTTTGTTTTCAAATGATCAGGGTATATCTAAATGATGACCTTTAAGATGTGTTCTTTTCTTTTTAATAAGAATTCTAGTTATCTGAACAAGTTATTTACAAAACTACCACCAGGAAGTACTGTTGTGACTACTGCCCAGGCCATAGTTATTGTTAAAGAACCAGAGTATTGTAAAAAGGCTCTAACTGGACGAAAATCATTACCACCTACCTACCTACTCTGGTAATGATGACCTAAACAAAGCAAAGCATTTGGTTAAAACCAACCACAAATGTGTCACATGTTTAATTACCTAAGACAGTTTGAGAATCAATCTCAAACAGAGAAAAAGTGCACATCAGCACTATTACACCAGTAGTTGTGCCAGAATTTTCTACAATTTTGTGACAAATCATTAAAAAAAAAATTATAAAAAATACAAATGGTATATTGAGATGATTGTGGTATTGTTTTAGACAAAATTTTTTTTTTTTTTTTTAATGTTTACAACTAGTAACTTCAGTGTTGCTAAAACAAGTTTAACAGAATAAATGCAAATATGGGATCAAAAACAAGAATACACCAGATCTGATACTACATTAGTCAGGTGAATATAACAAATATTATTTGTTTATTTCAATAACAATCTATCCATACAAAATCATATTCATGAAAAAGCACAACACAATTTTTTTTTATTTCAATAATTATAACAGCTTGTTAACAAGCATTCTTGAAATCATTTTCTTTCACAGAAATAAAAAAAAAATAGAAACACCTGTATACAAAAATAAAAAGAAAAAAAAGAGCAAAATATAAAAATGCCAAAATTTTGGTAGAAATTGTCTGTTCCAATTATTTATGTAAAAAAAAATAAAAAGTAAATCACAAAAAAAAAAAAAAAAGAAGCTATCACTTAATACAGTACTAGAGTATCTATCTCATCACAACTACCATAGAAATGATTATCTCTATAAGCTCTCAAGGAACTACTGAGTTTAAGTCACTTTTCAACTTTTTTGTACAATTCTTGAACTTGACCACTTTGTAAGTTTTAATTTTTTTTAAAAGATCTGGTTTAAATTACTTAATTGTAAAAAACTGTGTCTTGTTGGGGGTATGGAGACACGAGGCTGCACAGTAAAGCGCTTGAGTCCCAGGTTCAAATTCTGGTAAAAATTGGGATTCTTAATTTCAGGATTTTTGGGTGCCTCTGAGTCCACCCAGCTCTACTTGGCATCTGACATTAGTTGGGGAAAAGTAAAGACGGTTGGTCGTTGTGCTAGCCATATGACACCCTCGTTAACAGTAGGCCACATAAAGAGATAAGCTTTACATCATCTGCCCTATAGACCACAAGGTCTGAAAGGGGAACTTTACTTTACTTTAGTAGGTTGGGTGTGGGGAGTTCCCTAATCGGAATATCTGTCTTCTCTTCAGTGGCAGTTTGAAATTCAATGTTGAAATTATATCCAATAAATAAATTGAGAACATTCCTGTAACTGAGAGAAAGTGGACTAGGACAAACTGATACCAAGATATAAGTATATCATATATGTATAAATATATACAACATAAAGTTTTAGTGTTAGAAGTTTGAGAGCAAGAAATAATAAATTCTATATAATTGATCCTTCATTACGCCAATTATATCAACAATTAACACAAATTATAATGAAATCAACAATAGCCTATATTAAAATTAGGGTGGGGAAAAATAAAGCATAAAACAAATTTTTCAATAAACTTACTTGGAAATTTCAAACATTCTTTAACATAACATTACCCTAAGGTAACCAAAATTTAATAAATCAGAAGGAAAAAGTTTCTATGAACTAGACATTTTCTGTGAAAAAAGTTGACCTTGTCTGATGCAAGATGACCTTCATGGGTAATATTTTAACTATCGCAGTAAAAGCAAGTTAACGAAATCTAAAATTTTACAAATATACATAGATTTTGTGAACAGTTTCAAGTCAACAGATGTCCAAAGATTATTTTGATTGTCTCTCTTATGTAGCCTCATTAGTCTCACCGGCTAGCTGTTTCTTTTGCTTGCCATCAAACCGCCTTTGCAGGCTCCTTTTCTTTTTCAAGTTAATGACCATGACAGTAATGTTGTCAAGGGAGCCTCTGTAATAAGCTTGAAGTGCCAGACTCTTAGCACCGAAATGGGGCTCATCTAGTCTCTCCCTGAAATTAACACAATAACAAAATGTAAGAAATGCAGAATAAAAATGTGATTCCTTGAACATTTCAACCACGGGCCATAGAAACAGATTATAGCACAAGACCTGAAAGAGGAGCCTTAACTCTTTCTCTCCCAACTGACAATACCAACGTTGTTTCTACCGGATTGTGGTAAATAATTACAGAGAGAAAGAGTTAACTTCTTTTTTTAATTGTTCAGAGCTTTTACAAACCTAATATATAAAGCAGAAAGTAAGGTGTATGGATGTTATATGTCCCGAATAGAAATCAAAACCATTGGACTAACCTTGATAAAACTTGTCATACTAACTGGAACAGTGACATATGTAATAAGACCCTCAAAAGAAAAAGTTGCCCAACTCTATGAAAGTATTACTATTTCATGGATCTAGGTCATAAAGCCATGTTTACATTAGACAAGACCAAAAGGTCACACGTAGGCAGTGTGGGGGCTCCACGCATGTGCAGAAAGAAAGCCTTGTCTATATCTAAATCTAACTTAAGATCTAATTCTAAGATGATAGATCTACTTAATACTTAAAAAGCAATAATAATAATAATAATACTTCAACACATGAACATACAAAATATAGTCCTTCAATTTATATTTTAATCAAATTAACCTTCAAATTTGTGCTTCTAAAGTGTTTTTATATATTTGTTTGCTATAGATTCACCTTAAATTGTTTCTACTACACTTTATCAGTGACTATATCAGTGATACACAAATGAAGACCTGTGTGAAGTGGGTAATATCTGGCTAGTAATAAATATTATCAAGACTAAGAGCATTTTTTGAATAAACATACTTAATAAACTGAACTGCATCTTCATTACTGAAGACATCCCACAAACCATCAGTAGCTAATATGATAAAATGAGGTCTGGACTCCTTGATGTCATACACCTGAAAATCTGGCTCGACAGTGACAAACTTGCGCTGCTTGAGTGGGTAGTCACCGAAGGCTCTGGATGTGGCAAGGACGCCAGCTACTCTCCATACACCATTGAATGTCACAAATCCACCAGCATCTACTATTCTTTGCTGCTCTTTAGGCTGGGTTTAAAAAAAAAATCAAAATTTACAAACAAACATAAATGTCTGCATTTAAATAAAAATTTTAAAATTTCAATTTATGAAAATACACACATTTTAAAGATTTTTTTCCATCTCTAGCCAAAAAATAAAAGGTGCTCAATGAACAACACAAAGATAATCCATCTTCATGGTCCCCAACAAAATTATCAGGCCAACCATGTTTTGTGACCTGAAAGTCTTGATTGAAAAATTCCAACATCCTATCAGATTTAATCTTAGGAACATCTTTATTCATTCTGCTATCATGTCACGCATATCTAATAGGTATCATGTAGATTCAATTAAAATTGAAACTATTATTCTTATGTAAAGAAATACAATGCACTTGTCCCACAATTTTGTAAGCATGATGCACACAATTGGCCAGGATTTATCCTGCATTGTGATAAGTCAGTCTGTTGATCCATCTAAGTTTTAACCCAATCAACATTTTTGTTCCTTTTATTATAAACTAAAGTTTAAACTTAAAGTTTGCTGTATAAATTTTTTTCTTGTTAGATTTTATATATAGTAATCAAATAAACTCTTCTTGGATATTTTTACACATTTCTTACCACTGTCAACATTTAGTGCTTATAAACATTTCTAATATTACATCAATAGATGCTCTTAGGCTGCTTGCAGCACATAACTGGTATCTAAGCCATTAAGCTTCAAGCAGAAGAGTTTCATGAGCTTTTGGTCAATAAACAACCACCTAGGAGGATCAGGAAAACTGAATACAAACCTCTTCAGCCTTGAAGTTATATCCAAACATGGGAAAAGCATGGGGAGACAACTCTGAGAGAAAATCAGGAGTCATGTCACCCTTAGGTAGCATACAGCACACAGTACTGTAAGCTTGTAGAACCTGTGATGTCACTGATCCCAAACTGTTTGGGTACCTGCTGTTCCTTTAGAAAGATTAAACATCAGCTGCCTGGAGAGTGGGGAACTGCTGTGTGGGCAACATCATCTCAACCATAGCTAATACTATGTAACCTATGCTTACGTCTCATCTCTGATAGACGATCTATAATCGATTCACAACTGAAAGAGGCCAACTAGTATGCCGTGCAATGAGGAATGCAGTATGTCCTATGGCTACGCAGCCCCTGCTACATATTTTGCCACACCACAGGCATATATATTTATATATATATATATATATTGTAACAACTTCTAAAGTAGGCAACTCAATGAACAGATAAGAGTAAATAATACAGGATGTATTTATAATAAATCACAGGAACTAATGAGTCTAATGTCTTAAGTCCTTAGAGTCCTACTTCCTACCATAACACCGAACAGACCACTGACACACTTCCCTAGTGTCATTCCAGGTCTCCCAAAACAGTTTTACAGTACAACGCAGGACCGAACCTAGCCAAAGATGGTTTAGACTTTCCTATCTTTAGTTGGATCCATCACAGTCCTTCTTTATGTCTCTCGTTCACTAGTGCGCTCAGGCGCACCACAAGCACTGGTGTAAGGCAGGGTTACAACAATATATATATATATATATATATATATATATATATATATCAATCTTAAGGAAATTGGCTATCAAAAATAAGTTTGATTTAAAGGATTTGACTTTTAACCTTAATTACAAAAAAAGCTTACATCAGAGGGTTTATGGTCGGTAGAGAGGGCAACTACATTTCCTTTAGTGTCACACATCACAGCCCTGGAATCACCAATGTTAGCCACAGTGATGTGGTTGGCTTTCTGGAATACTATGATACCAGTAGATCCTGTAGTAAGAAATATTTTAAAATGTCTAAGTTTAAAAAAAAAAAGCTAAATCTAAGAAAAGTGAAGTAATTATAGTTGTGTCCCAATTGATTTTCTTCAAAAACTATGACTTAGGGGGATTGAGCAACTTCTGTGTTAGATTAATTTGAATAATAAGTTGTAAGCAAAGTTGAACAGCCATGACAGACCAGCTGTTTAATAGACTTGTTGATACCTTGGTATGTTGAAGTGTTTGATTGTTTCTATTTAATTGAGTATGTGTTAGGAACTTCTGGACCTAGGATCTATATAAGGGCTTGTAGTTCATAGATAAAGTTAGTTGCTGTTAGTTGTTTAACAAAAAGTTTCTTTATTGAGTTGCTGTGTGGTGGACAAGTAGAAGCAAGAAAACAGCACAAAGACAGGATTATTACAGTCATTCCACTACCAGCTCTGGTGTCTCATATAATTCCTCTATTACAGAATCAAGTCAAAGATATATAAAGTAATAAAATGAAAGTGAATGACTTAAATCAATGGTAGAAATAAGCTTTTGCTTGCCCCTGACAATTCCTTTTAGAAAAATAAATGTAAAAGAGAAATGACTATCGAAACTTATTTACCTGATAGGTCAAACCTATCCATAGACAAACACACTAATTGAGCATCTACAGTTCGAATAAGGCTGGTCAGAACCTAAAAGAGCAAAAAAAAAAAAAACAAAAACTAATTTTATAATTTTTTAAAATAATATTACAAAGCAAAAAAAAAGGCAAGGACAATTCAATCAATCAATCAATTAAAATATAATCACTATTCTATGAATTTATTCTAATCATCAAAAAAAGTATAATTTAATTTTCTTTCTTTTTTTATAATTAGTATCTTGTGATAGTTTATTTTTAAACACTTAAAACCTGTTACATTTATTAACTTAAGCTTATTTAATAAAATTTGAAAGTGTAAAATTGACTACAAGATAACACAATAATAATGTTCAAAATCTTTGGAAACATGTGGAGATTTTAAGTTAGACAAATCCTATCAAGAAACAAACCTGTTTGACCATATCAGGATCACTTTGAAAACTGCCTTGAACAAATTCTTTCCTTATAGAAGAAAACAATTGCTCTTCAATGTATTCCGCAGCAAACTGAAATGTGAATATTTAATGTTTAAATTAATATATTTCAAAATGTCTATTTATAATAACGTAAAAATAGTTTGTCTAAAAATATAAATGTAAAAATGGTTTGGCTTTTGCATCTTAAGTTCTGTATGGCTGTTATTGCCTGAAGTGATATAAGTACTCCACTACCTATAAAATACTTCCAATGGCCTGCGTCTCCAATTGCTTCTGACAACCAGTTCAACTCATGGCCTTCGTGTACAACTCAGATGTTGAGTAAAAAAAAAAAGTAAAGTTCCCCTTTCAGACCTAGTGGTCTATAGGGCGGATGATGTAAAGGTCATCTGATTCTGTGGCCCACGGTTAACAAGGGTGTCATGTGGCCAGCACAACGACCAACCGCCTTTACTTTTCCCCAACTAATGTCAGGTACCCATTAGAGCTGGGTGGACTCAAGGGTGCCCGAAAATCCCGAAATAAAAATCCCAGCCTTCACCAGGATTTGAACCCGGGACCTCCAGTACGGAAGCCAAGCGCTTTACCGCTCAGCCACCGCGCCCTCTACAACTCAGATGTTGGGTCCATCAGAAATGTTATCGCTGCTAGCAGAAGGAGCAAAGACAAGCAACTGTGATGGAAAATCAGGAGCCAGTTAACCTCATGCAGCTTGTGGCACACATCGCTGCCCCCTGACAGAACCTGCAACACTACAAACTGATTCAGATACCTGCCCTTCATTTGGACAGATCAGCTGCACGAAGACGCAAAAACAGCTATGTGAGCAGCATTCCCATCATAGCTAATGCTTTCAACTCATTTGCATGAGATGATTCATAGTCACTTGAAATGTCAGACAAACAAGTAAGCAGAAACTATTTATTATTATTATAGCTTTTATATAGCGCTACTTTCATGCTTATAGCATGCTCAGAGCGCTTTGGTCCAATCTCATTTGTGGACCAGTGGGGGGAGGGGGTATCTAGGAGTTGGTTTCCCGTGCTGCCTTTGGGCGCTCAGTAAACACAACTCTGCCCGAGTCGGGTGTCGAACCTCGAGCCCCCTTCTAGGCAGCCAAGCCAAGCCAAGCTCAAGCCGCACTTGGCCTCTCGACCACGCTTCCCACATTTGTTTATAATAAATTATCTTTGTAAGATGAAGCTGAAGTTACATATGTAATTGATCAAACCAACACTAGTGTTTCATTTTGAAGAGGAAGTCAGACTCCTAACAATATTAATTTTTCTCTAC
>JADKLZ010009645.1:19652-33109 GCA_021533235.1 Biomphalaria straminea | reverse complement strand
CTTAATGCTTAGGCCTACTTAGCACAAAGCCCAGTTTTACTTTGTGTGTGTGTTACAGGAGCAAGTAGAAAAGAAACCTTTCGGCACCGATCCTGAAAGGGATGCTCATGGAGAAGACCACGCCCACGAGCATGACGACGATCCTAATTACAAGACTAAAAATAAAGTCACTTACAAGGATATCATTGACTTAGGACTGAGTGAAGAGCAACTAAAAGGTAAGGGAGATAATTGGTAAAAAATAATCTTAAAAGAGTTACCCACCCTGTCAGTAACAATTTGAGCCTTAATAACTTATACAAGCATAACAAAATGATAATAGTAAGAATAATAAAAATAATAATAATAATAAATCAGTGGTTTCTAAATTGCATTTATATAAGAATTGATTGTCATGAAATGCATATTATAGGCGATGGAAAGAGTTCAGTCATATATGTCAGTTTTTTTCCAAAGTGGGGAGGCCATATACATATACCCCCAGGGGTACAGGAAGAGTTTCAGCAATTATGGATTCATGCCTCATTAACTATGCTGATTTTATTTAATTACCTGTTTTTTATGTTCAGTTTATATGTTTTTTAAGCATTTTTAAAACATTAATTCAAAAAAAAAAAAACAAACCCCAGATTAAAACAAACAACCAGAAAACCAAATTATGATGATCGGTCATCAAAACATAATGTCATCCTTTTGACTGCTCCTAATCCATGTTATCTAGAATAGAACATACAATTGATTTATTTACAATTTTAATTTTTATTTATTATTATTTTTTGTATGTATATTAATAATATTATAGACCTACCCAAAAAAATTTCAATCGTTTTAAAAATAAATCTGTTGGAGGGAGGAGGAAGAGGGGTTCTCAGTGTTACAAAACTTCTAGAAGGGGTACAAATAGGTCAAAAGTTTGGGAAACACTGATTGCAACACTTGTAAAAAAAATGTCCCTATTAAAAAGACCACCAAAGTTGTGGTTATGATTTAGTGTATGCAAATGAACCAAAAACAAACACAAAGGGGAACTTTACTTTTTAATTTTTATGACTATGTTTGTGAGATCATAATATAATAGAATATGCATCCTTTGTTTGGGCCCCCTCAACTGAAGAAAACATTAAGAAACTGGAACAGACACAAAAGAGAGGAGTGAGATTCATAATAAATGAATATATTTGATTAGAGTAACACCTTTAGTAAAATCACTAAATTTAGAAAGCCTTCAGGATAGAAGACTCAAAAGTAAAGTAGCAATTATACACAAGACACTGAGCCACAATCTTCACATACAAAAACAAATTTAATAAAATACTCAGAAAGACACAAAGATAAAGGCACATTCCTAGTCCGATATTCAAATCTGTACAAATGTTTTTTCTTCCCTAGTACCATTAGAGCATGGAATGGGTTGCCTGAGCCAGCCAGGAAAACCAGTGACTTGGCAGAATTTAAGTCATTGGTTAATATGCATGACCGAATGCAAAATGCGTAGGACGTAATCATCTTCTTTTTTTGAAGTAACGTCTGTATTATATAAGATAAAAAAAAGATAAGAGATAGTAAAAAGTAAAGTTCCCCTTCCAGACCTTGCAATCTCCAGGGCAGATGTTGTAAAGGTAGTCTGTTTTCATGACCCATGCTTAATGAGGGTGTCATGTGGCCAGCCCAATGACCAACCGACTTTACTTTTCCCTAACTAATGTCAGGTACCCATTAGAACTGGGTGGACTCAGAGGTGCTCTAAGATCCCCAAATTAAAAATCCCAGTCATCACCAAGATTCGAACCTAGGACCCCAGTTCGGAAACCAAGAGCGTTAAATCACCTTCTATAAATGTGAGATACTAATACAAATTCAAAGAAAGCTAAATTAAAAGCCTGAAAGGATGGCATGTAGAGTAATTTGTGTAAATAAAACTTTTGTCTTTATTATGTGCAGGGGTTGACCTGACAAAACTATTAGAACAGGAGCAACAAGAATTTGAAAACTGGCAGAGGGATTCAATGGCTGGCGAAAATTCTAACTACTGGCAAGAGGTGGGTTCAATTCTGTACATTATGACACCAACATTTCAGTAGCTGCAAATGCATAAAAAGAAAACTAGATTCAAACACAAAATTTTAAATAAATAAATTGTGTATGTGTGTGTTTCAATGCAAATGGAATATTAACGTAATAATCATGGTGAAATTACATTAAATAGGCTTAAAACTTTTAATTATTTTTTTTTTTTCAGAAGCTTAAAAAAAATGCTTCAATTTATCCATATTTATAACATTGAATGTATAAAATGACATGATTAGTTTGAGACCAGGGCTTTCTTCTGTTCCCCCCCCCCCCCAAACTCCTAGTTATTTCCACTTTTTTTAACATATAGCATTTCTAAATTAATATTTATTCATTTCCTTAGTTCAAAACTTATACATTGATGTAATGTTTTCTGTCACACAATGATACTAACTATAACTTTTGGTTAAACTAGGTCAGTTTATTGTTATTATTTAGTCTTGACTAGCTGATCAAATGCAAGTTTAAGAGACGCTGTAAATAAAACAAAAATTCTCATCTACATAAAGTGGAAACTATGTAAACCATACCATTACATAAATGTTGCTGTCTATAGAGTTGATAATTTAAAATTTAAAACTAAAAATAGTTTTCCTGTATGAATTTAGCAGGTTAAAGATCTCCGCAAAGAATACTTAGATAAAATCTACGCAAAGATAAAGCATATATCACAACCAGACGAAGAGAATCTGGAGTGGGAGGTGACAGATGATGACATTGTACATGGAACTGAGAGCAAAGTGGAACATGAGATGGAGATGTGGGGAAGGACGGAACCCAAAGCCCAGAGAAAACCTTATGAAGCCATCCATGGAAGGAGAGGAGAGAATGAGGAACAGGAGGAACAGCCCAATGAGAATCAGTCAGAGCAGACACCAGAGCAGACGCCAGAAGAGTAGTATTAAATTTATAGCATGTGCCATCATTTCATTAAGTATTATGTTCAATTAATTTTAAACAAAACATTTGTAACATTATATACTACAATATTCATTTGTACATAACCTTTGAAATTGGACATGGTATGTAACAATATACTTCTAATTGGATTACTCTTGGATATTCCTAGCAACATATAAATATGAATCTTTCCAGATTAAAGATTATCATAGTGAAACTTTATGATTAGCCATTTCTTCTTCTGGAGGCCTTCTTTTTACTGTTAGGCTGTTTAGTCCAGTAATGTAATGCTTCCTCTCAGCTACTCTGCACTGCCATAATGATGAGTCTACTGGGTAGTTGATATAACAAGATTTGTCAGATGTGGAATAAGTTGGGACAGTGTAAGAAAAACCCAAATAAAACATAAATAAACTAGACTAAGTAAGTTCAAACCTAGAGTCAACAATATCTTATCTTATAAATTACAGGTGTTCCTTCAAAAAAGAAAATCATATGTATACATTTTTTGTTGAGAGGGAGTGATTCGAGTGAATGCATGAGATTCAAATACAAATGTAAAACTGTAATACGCTGCTGTTTTTTTTTTAATTGTTTGAATATTTTATATATATATGTATACATATTAAGATTTAAATATATAAATATTTAACAAACATTTGAAACATGTAAGCTCTTATGCTTGATCTTAAAACACAGTAATGTTCACTTTGTTTAGTTTTAGTTGTTGTTTTTTTAAACCTGGTTTATATTAAATAATAAAATTCAGTAACGGATAGATAGCAGGAGAGAATTGGAAATAAATAGATAAACATAACAACCTTCTTGACATTGTATTGAACAAAAAAATTGTCGCCAACTAAATATTAAAAATTACTGTGAAAAAGATTTTTAATTTGAGTCTGTTGTGTTAAAAGAAGTGCAAATTTTTTTTTTATATGCCTTTTAAAATACATAGCTTACCATTTCCTATATTCTGTACAACAGATAGACCAAAGAGCTGGGTACTCCATTGCACTACAAATTAATCAAGCTAATTAAGTAAGCTAATGCGGAAAAAAAATTGATTTTATTAGCTCGCTTGTGTAATGGAAAGAAACTCTATATCAGCATCACTATGAACTTTGAACTTATCTAGATTGTCATTGGTCCAAAGATCAACCAATAAATGATTTCTAGTTGAGTTTAAAGAATACTAAGACATTTCAAAACAAAAAAAAAAGTAGTAAAGTTCCCCTTTCAGACCTTGTGGTCTATAGGGCAGTTGATGTAAAAGTCATCTGATTCTGTGGCCTACGGTTAACGGGGGTGTCATGTGGCCAGCACAACGACCAACCGCCTTTACTTTTCCCCAACAAATGTCAGGTACCCATTAGAGCTGGGTGGACTCAGTGGCGCCCAAGAATCCCAAATTACAAATCTCAGTCTTCACCAGGATTAGAACCCAGGTCCCCGGTTCAGAAGCCAAGCGCTTTACCGTTCAGCCACCGTGCCTCCATTTCAAAACATGCTAGCTTTTTATTATTTTTAAAATTTCAGTTTGCTACAGTGTTTTTTGTGAAGCAGGGATTTCTTTTGCAACAAAGTCAAAATGTAGAAACAGGCTTAATGCCTCATCAGATATTAAAATAGAGCTTAGCAATATCATGCCTGAAATCAAGAAGTTATACTCTTCACTGTCATCAGATTCATTAAACCTTTTTCGTTTTAATATATGCTTAGGTCTTTATTTTATCATAGTTTTATACTTGACAAAATAAATAAAATTGCTAAGTTTATGGTTTAATTATGATTATGTTTTTATTCAAACAAATGAGAAATAATGCAATCTAAAAAAAAGCAAATTGTTCTGCTGAATTCTTCAAATGCACTAAGTATTTTTTATTAAAGGAAATCTTTACTTAAATGGAACAGATCATGTCTGCAAAAAAAAGTTTATAAAGGGAAAATTTTTTTTCCCCATTTGTTTAACCTTGTATTTGTTGTTATGGCTTTTCTGTTTTCATTTTGACTTGTATGATTCTCCAGCAATAATCATTACAATGTTTTTTAATCAAGTTTATTTAACACTTTTTACAGTGAAACAAAACTTCTGATTGACACAAACAAGGAACAAAAGAATTGTATTTGTGTATAATCACTTTTCTCTTCATTTCACCACATAAAAGAAATATCAAAGCATATCACTAGAACAACAAAGCTTGAACCAAACATCTACCTACAATGGATCTCACTTTATGTCAACTAAATGTCCACATGTTAATAAATCTTATTCAACAAGGGAGTAGAATCTAATAAAGCTTACATACAATGGAATAAACATAAAAACAGCACTATTATTGTCTTACAATAGAACTGAACTTTGAAGAAAAACTACTTAATATTCATTATTTATAAATCTTTTAAATACTGCACCTCTTTCAAGTGACTAGATTCAGTTTTAATTCAATTTTAATATGGACGGGTTGATTTTATATACAGGTCAGTGTGATAAAAAAAATGCTACAAATGTAGCACAAAAATCATTAACATCAAGTATATGTAAAGTCTTCTGATAACCTGAACAAAAGAAAAAGTCCCTGAATAATAAGTTCACTATTGTGTGTAACCAAGTGGTTGTATAGTATTTTGGTTCATATACTGTAACGACTTATTATTAAGACACTGTTAGTGTTACTACTTCACAAGTATTTCAAAAATATAGCCTTATATAAAAGTTTGCTTGTATTCAAGGTAACAGAAAAGTAAGAAGTTAATCAAATATAGTTTATCTCATGTAACATATAACATCGACCCTGGACTTTTAAAATCATTTCTTTCTTGCAATGAATTTTACATTAGCTAATTGATCATGGGTATGGTGGCAAAATAGTAAAGTGTTTGGCTTCCAAACCAAGGTGCCATGAGTTCAAATTCTGGCAAAGAATTGGATTTTGAGCTTTAGGATATTTAGGACACCAATAAGTCCACCCAACTCGAATGCATACATAGAGGAAGTAAAGGCAGTTAATCATTATGCTGGCCACAACCCAACACAATTATCTGCTGTATATAGAAACAGACAAGATTTGCCCCCATAAATGCTTATGTCTAAAAGGGGTTCTTTTTGTTTTCAAATGATCAGGGTATATCTAAATGATGACCTTTAAGATGTGTTCTTTTCTTTTTAATAAGAATTCTAGTTATCTGAACAAGTTATTTACAAAACTACCACCAGAAAAAATCCGTACTGTTGTGACTACTGCCCAGGCCATAGTTATTGTTAAAGAACCAGAGTATTGTAAAAAGGCTCTAACTGGACGAAAATCATTACCACTTACCTACCTACTCTGGTAATGATGACCTAAACAAAGCAAAGACAAAATTTTTTTTTTTTAATGTTTACAACTAGTAACTTCAGTGTTGCTAAAACAAGTTTAACAGAATAAATGCAAATATGGGATCAAAAACAAGAATAAACCAGATCTGATACTACATTAGCCAGGTGAATATAACAAATATTATTTGTTTATTTCAATAACAATCTATCCATACAAAATCATATTCATGAAAAAGCACAACACAATTTTTTTTTATTTCAATAATTATAACAGCTTGTTAACAAGCATTCTTGAAATCATTTTCTTTCACAGAAAAAAAAAAAAATAGAAACACCTATATACAAAAATAAAAAAAGAGCAAAAAATATAAATGCCAAAATTTTGGTAGAAATTGTCTGTTCCAATTATTTATGTAAAAAAAAAAAAAAGTAAATCAAAAAAAAAAAAGAAGCTATCACTTAATCCAGTACTAGAGTATCTATCTCATCACAACTACCATAGAAATGATTGTATCTATAAGCTCTCAAGGAACTACTGAGTTGAAGTCACTTCTCAGCTTTTTTGTACAATTCTTGAACTTGACCACTTTGTTATGTTTTAATTTTTTTTAAAAGATCTGGTTTAAATTATTTAATTGTAAAAAAACTGTGTCTTGTTGGGGGTATGGAGACACGAGGCTGCACAGTAAAGCGCTCGAGTCCCAGGTTCAAATTCTGGTAAAAATTGGGATTCTTAATTTCAGGATTTTTGGGCACCTCTGAGTCCACCCAGCTCTACTTGGCATCTGATATTAGTTGGGGAAAAGTAAAGGCTGTAGGTCATTGTGCTAGCCATATGACACCCTCATTAACAGTAGGCCACATAAAGAGATAAGCTTTACATCATCTGCCCTATAGACCACAAGGTCTGAAAGGGGAACTTTACTTTACTTTAGTAGGTTGGGTGTGGGGAGTTCCCTAATCGGAATATCTGTCTTCTCTTCAGTGGCAGTTTGAAATTCAATGTTGAAATTATATCCAATAAATAAATTGAGAACATTCCTGTAACTGAGAGAAAGTGGATTAGGACAAACTGATACCAAGATATAAGTATATCATATATGTATAAATATATACAACATAAAGTTTTAGTGTTAGAAGTTTGAGAGCAAGAAATAATAAATTCTATATAATTGATCCTTCATTACGCCAATTATATCAACAATTAACACAAATTATAATGAAATCAACAATAGCCTATATTAAAATTAGGGTGGGGAAAATAAAGCATAAAACAAATTTTTCAATAAACTTACTTGGAAATTTCAAACATTCTTTAACATAACATTACCCTAAGGTAACCAAAATTTAATAAATCAGAAGGAAAAAGTTTCTATGAATTAGACATTTTCTGTGAAAAAAGTTGACCTTGTCTGATGCAAGATGACCTTCATGGGTAATATTTTAACTATCGCAGTAAAAGCAAGTTAACGAAATCTAAAATTTTACAAATATACATAGATATTGTGAACAGTTTCAAGTCAACAGATGTCCAAAGATTATTTTGATTGTCTCTCTTATGTAGCCTCATTAGTCTCACCGGCTAGCTGTTTCTTTTGCTTGCCATCAAACCGCCTTTGCAGGCTCCTTTTCTTTTTCAAGTTAATGACCATGACAGTAATGTTGTCAAGGGAGCCTCTGTAATAAGCTTGAAGTGCCAGACTCTTAGCACCGAAATGGGGCTCATCTAGTCTCTCCCTGAAATTAACACAATAACAAAATGTAAGAAATGCAGAATAAAAATTTGATTCCTTGAACATTTCAACCACGGGCCATAGAAACAGATTATAGCACAAGACCTGAAAGAGGAGCCTTAACTCTTTCTCTCCTAACTGACAATACCAACGTTGTTTCTACCGGATTGTGGTAAATAATTACGGAGAGAAAGAGTTAACTTCTTTTTTTAATTGTTCAGAGCTTTTACAAACCTAATATATAAAGCAGAAAGTAAGGTGTATGCATGTTATATGTCCCGAATAGAAATCAAAACCATTGGACTAACCTTGATAAAACTTGGCATACTAACTGGAACAGTGACATATGTAATAAGACCCTCAAAAGAAAAAGTTGCCCAACTCTATGAAAGTATTACTATTTCATGGATCTAGGTCATAAAGCCATGTTTACATTAGACAAGACCAAAAGGTCACACATAGGCAGTGTGAGGGCTCCAGGCATGTGCAGAAAGAAAGCCTTGTCTATATCTAAATCTAACTTAAGATCTAATTCTAAGATGATAGATCTACTTAATACTTCAACACATGAACATACAAAATATAGTCCTTCATTTCATATTTCATGATAGATTTAGTTCATACTTTTAACACATGAACATACAAAATATAGTCCTTCAATTTATATTTTAATCAAATTAACCTTCAAATTTGTGCTTCTAAAAAGTTTTTATATATTTGTTTGCTATAGATTCACCTTAACCTAGTAGCTCTATTCTTGATATTGGACGTTTCTTAATATAAATCTATACACAAGCAAAAGTTTTGATTAAAAAATTGGATTTAGTCATATTTAGGTAGATTAGCTATTTTTAGCTCCATTCATAATATTTGTATATTCATGCATTCGCTTTATAATACCATTAATTATAAAATTGTTTCTACTACACTTTATCAGTGACTATATCAGTGATACACAAATGAAGACCTGTGTGAAGTGGGTAATATCTGGCTAGTAATAAATATTATCAAGACTAAGAGCATTTTTTGAATAAACATACTTAATAAACTGAACTGCATCTTCATTACTGAAGACATCCCACAAACCATCAGTAGCTAATATGATAAAATGAGGTCTAGACTCCTTGATGTCGTACACCTGAAAATCTGGCTCGACAGTGACAAACTTGCGCTGCTTGAGTGGGTAGTCACCAAAGGCTCTGGATGTGGCAAGGACGCCAGCTACTCTCCATACACCATTGAATGTCACAAATCCACCAGCATCTACTATTCTTTGCTGCTCTTTAGGCTGGGTTTAAAAAAAAATCAAAATTTACAAACAAACATAAATGTCTGCATTTAAATAAAAATTTTTAAATTTCAATTTACGAAAATACACACATTTTAAAGATTTTTTTCCATCTCTAGCCAAAAAATAAAAGGTGCTCAATGAACAACACAAAGATAATCCATCTTCATGGTCCCCAACAAAATTATCAGGCCAACCATGTTTTGTGACCTGAAAGTCTTGATTGAAAAATTCCAACATCCAATCAGATTTAATCTTAGGAACATCTTTATTCATTCTGCTATCATGTCACGCATATCTAATAGGTATCATGTAGATTCAATTAAAATTGAAACTATTATTCTTATGTAAAGAAATACAATGCACTTGTCCCACAATTTTGTAAGCATGATGCACACATTTTGGCCAGGATTTATCCTGCATTGTGATAAGTCAGTCTGTTGATCCATCTAAGTTTTAACCCAGACAACATTTTCGTTTCTTTTATTATAACCTGAAGTTTAAACTTAAAGTTTGCTGTAAAAATTCTTTTCTTGTTAGATTTAATATATAGTAATCAAATAAACTCTTCTTGGATATTGTTACACATTTCTAACCACTGTCAACGTTTAGTGCTTATAAACATTTCTAATATTACATCAATAGATGCTCTTAGGCTGCTTGCAGCACATAACTGGTGTCTAAGCCATTAAGCTTCAAGCAGAAGAGTTTCATGAGCCTTTGGTCAATAAACAACCACCTAGGAGGATCAGGAAAACTGAATACAAACCTCTTCAGCCTTGAAGTTATATCCAAACATGGGAAAAGCATGGGGAGACAACTCTGAGAGAAAATCAGGAGTCATGTCACCCTTAGGTAGCATACAGCACACAGTACTGTAAGCTTGTAGAACCTGTGATGTCACTGATCCCAAACTGTTTGGGTACCTGCTGTTCCTTTAGAAAGATTAAACATCAGCTGCCTGGAGAGTGGGGAACTGCTGTGTGGGCAACATCATCTCAACCATAGCTAATACTATGTAACCTATGCTTACGTCTCATCTCTGATAGACAATCTATAATCGATTCACAACTGAAAGAGGCCAACTAGTATGTCGTGCAATGAGGAATGCAGTATGTCCTATGGCTACGCAGCCCCTGCTACATATTTTGCCACACCACAGGCATATATATTTATATATATATATATATATTGTAACAACTTCTAAAGTAGGCAACTCAATGAACAGATAAGAGTAAATAATACAGGATGTATTTATAATAAATCACAGGAACTAATGAGTCTAATGTCTTAAGTCCTTAGAGTCCTACTTCCTACCATAACACCGAACAGACCACTGACACACTTCCCTAGTGTCATTCCAGGTCTCCCAAAACAGTTTTACAGTACAACGCAGGACCGAACCTAGCCAAAGATGGTTTAGACTTTCCTATCTTTAGTTGGATCCATCACAGTCCTTCTTTATGTCTCTCGTTCACTAGTGCGCTCAGGCGCACCACAAGCACTGGTGTAAGGCAGGGTTACAACAATATATATATATATATATATATATATATATATATATATCAATCTTAAGGAAATTGGCTATCAAAAATAAGTTTGATTTAAAGGATTTGACTTTTAACCTTAATTACAAAAAAAGCTTACATCAGAGGGTTTATGGTCGGTAGAGAGGGCGACTACATTTCCTTTAGTGTCACACATCACAGCCCTGGAATCACCAATGTTAGCCACAGTGATGTGGTTGGCTTTCTGGAATACTATGATACCAGTAGATCCTGTAGTAAGAAAGATTTTAAAATGTCTAAGTTTAAAAAAAAAAAAAAGCTAAATCTAAGAAAAGTGAAGTAATTATAGTTGTGTCCCAATGATTTTCTTCAAAAACTATGAGTTAGGGGGATTGAGCAACTTCTGTATTAGATTAATTTGAATAATAAGTTGTAAGCAAAGTTGAACAGCCATGACAGACCAGCTGTTCTAATAGACTTGTTGATACCTTGGTATGTTGAAGTGTTTGATTGTTTCTATTTAATTGAGTATGTGTTAGGAACTTCTGGACCTAGGATCTATATAAGGGCTTGTAGTTCATAGATAAAGTTAGTTGCTGTTAATTGTTTAACAAAAAGTTTCTTTATTGAGTTGCTGTGTGGTGGACAAGTAGAAGCAAGAAAACAGCACAAAGACAGGATTATTACAGTCATTCCACTACCAGCCCTGGTGTCTCATATAATTCCTCTATTACAGAATCAAGTCAATCAAAGATATATAAAGTAATAAAATGAAAGTGAATGACTTAAATAAATGGTAGAAATAAGCTTTTGCTTGCCCCTGACAATTCCTTTTAGAAAAAAAAAGTCATTGGTAAAATAAATGTAAAAGAGAAATGACTATCGAAACTTATTTACCTGATAGGTCAAACCTATCCATAGACAAACACACTAATTGAGCATCTACAGTTCGAATAAGGCTGGTCAGAACCTAAAAGAGCAAAAAAAAAAAACAAAAAAAAACTAATTTTATAATTTTTTAAAATAATATTACAAAGCAAAAAAAAAGGCAAGGACAATTCAATCATTCAATCAATCAATTAAAATATAATCACTTTTCTATGAATTTATTCTAATCATCAAAAAAAGTGTAATTTAATTTTCTTTCTTTTTTTATGTTTATTTTTAAACACTTAAAACCTATTACATTTATTTACTTAAGCTTATTTAATAAAATTTGAAAGTGTAAAATTGACTACAAGATAACACAATGATCATGTTCAAAATCTTTGGAAACATGTGGAGATTTTAAGTTAGACAAATCCTTTCAAGAAACAAACCTGTTTGACCATATCAGGATCACTTTGAAAACTGCCTTGAACAAATTCTTTCCTTATAGAAGAAAACAATTGCTCTTCAATGTATTCCGCAGCAAACTGAAATGTGAATATTTAATGTTTAAATAAATATATTTCAAAATGTCTATTTATAATAACGTAAAAATAGTTTGTCTAAAAATATAAATGTAAAAATGGTTTGGCTTTTGCATCTTAAGTTCTGTATGGCTGTTATTGCCTGAAGTGATATAAGTACTCCACTACCTATAAAATACTTCCAATGGCCTGCGTCTCCAATTGCTTCTGACAACCAGTTCAACTCATGGCCTTCGTGTACAACTCAGATGTTGAGTAAAAAAAAAAAGTAAAGTTCCCCTTTCAGACCTAGTGGTCTATAGGGCGGATGATGTAAAGGTCATCTGATTCTGTGGCCCACGGTTAACAAGGGTGTCATGTGGCCAGCACAACGACCAACCGCCTTTACTTTTCCCCAACTAATGTCAGGTACCCATTAGAGCTGGGTGGACTCAAGGGTGCCCGAAAATCCCGAAATAAAAATCCCAGCCTTCACCAGGATTTGAACCCGGGACCTCCAGTACGGAAGCCAAGCGCTTTACCGCTCAGCCACCGCGCCCTCTACAACTCAGATGTTGGGTCCATCAGAAATGTTATCGCTGCTAGCAGAAGGAGCAAAGACAAGCAACTGTGATGGAAAATCAGGAGCCAGTTAACCTCATGCAGCTTGTGGCACACATCGCTGCCCCCTGACAGAACCTGCAACACTACAAACTGATTCAGATACCTGCCCTTCATTTGGACAGATCAGCTGCACGAAGACGCAAAAACAGCTATGTGAGCAGCATTCCCATCATAGCTAATGCTTTCAACTCATTTGCATGAGATGATTCATAGTCACTTGAAATGTCAGACAAACAAGTAAGCAGAAACTATTTATTATTATTATAGCTTTTATATAGCGCTACTTTCATGCTTATAGCATGCTCAGAGCGCTTTGGTCCAATCTCATTTGTGGACCAGTGGGGGGAGGGGGTATCTAGGAGTTGGTTTCCCGTGCTGCCTTTGGGCGCTCAGTAAACACAACTCTGCCCGAGTCGGGTGTCGAACCTCGAGCCCCCTTCTAGGCAGCCAAGCCAAGCCAAGCTCAAGCCGCACTTGGCCTCTCGACCACGCTTCCCACATTTGTTTATAATAAATTATCTTTGTAAGATGAAGCTGAAGTTACATATGTAATTGATCAAACCAACACTAGTGTTTCATTTTGAAGAGGAAGTCAGACTCCTAACAATATTAATTTTTCTCTAC
>JADKLZ010009645.1:0-14652 GCA_021533235.1 Biomphalaria straminea | reverse complement strand
TAACATTGAAAGAGCATCTGGCAGCAGAATGCTTTCTAATATTGTTTTTTTTTTTTTTTTGACTAAAAGAGTTTCTTTTGCCTCTTTAAATCTTTTCTCAATGTAATATTTTAATTCAATAGTAAACATCATTTTAACATCAGTTTGCATGTGCCATCTTAACAAATGTTTATTCAGTTTGAATAGGTGGGTATGCTTTCTACTTGTATGCTAAAATTTATTTTTGTACAAATAGATTAATTAAACTTTTAACAACTTTAAAAATCATTTTTTTTTTGTGTAAAGCAACATATGTCAGAATGGCTGAAGAGGAGCTAACGTTTACTGAAAATGTGGATCTAACATTACCAGAGAGGAATTTATCAAATCTGGCCATTAGATTCCCAGAACTTCTTCCTTCTAGACACTTTATGGATCTTAGCAGGTGGCCAATTTTCTGCATCCTTAACACAGAGCTTCTGTCCACTGTAAGAAAAATATTTGTCTTTGGGAACTCTGGGAATGAAGCTATTTTTATCACAGACACAGACGATGTGTTTGCTTTTGGTTCTAATTGCAGCAACTGTCTTGGCCTTGGTAGGTATTTTCTTTTCTTTCTATCTTCCTATAATTACAGATCAATCTATACTTGCTTATAAGGTATCATTAGATACCTTTAAGCTTTAAAGCTCAGATCATAAACTTTTTGTCAACAATATCAGTCACCTACTATTTTATTTGCGCTTAGCTAAGATTTTCTAATTAGATTTGATATGTCTTGATGTTATTAAAAGGTCCTAGATGTGAGCTTTAAATGATAGGCCATTATACTGATGGTACATTACATAATTGGCTTCAAAGAAAAATATACTGTGGAATAGAATGGAAGCTGAATTTTATTTGGAGGGATCTTGATTTTATTTATGACAAATCATTGATGAAGTTGTTCATGCTGATGACATGTTTTTTTGTAGCTCCAAAATTTTGTTTTTCAACTGAATGAATTATTCTGTCAAGTGTTTTTTTGTGCCTCTTTAGTTGTGATTATTGATTTTATGAGAGCCCTAGTTATCCAATAATATACAGCGACTATTCCGAAATGAATAAAGCATTATAAGAAATATCCACAAATTGAAATCCAAATATTTTAATTCATAAAATTCAACAGGAATAATCACTTTAACTTGACACAATAGTTAAATAAATTTAAGCCAAACTTGCATTCTTAATTAAGCTTTCCAACTGAACCAAACTTTCTTCTACATTCCTTTTTTTTAAAATAATATTTCCAATCCTAGAGTGTAATGGATGAGAACGTGCAACCTACTTCTAGTCCCTTCTTGTTACTAGCTGCGATTCTCTTGAGTAAAACTAAGCCCCTTGATCTTTCTGGGTTGAAACTATTTATTTATTTCTAGTTAGCTTAAAAGTTTGTTAGTTTTGTTTCCCTGTTTGCTTAGGTGATGGCTTTATGAGTCTGGTATACTCTTAACTATTACTTGTTTTTTAATCTTGATGTAGAGACAGGGAATTTTTAAAATCTATGACTTGAAGAAGCACTCGAAACAATTATCTGACATGTATTTCTTTTTTTGCTTTATAACAATCACTTCAACCATCCTGACCTGAAGATAGCCTTGACTTTGTGTTCTAATGGTTTAGCTTGTGGTCTGAATTATAGTAAGTTAAGTTCCCCCTTCTCATAGAAAGTAAGTTCCCATCTTAGACCATGTGGTCTGTAGGGCAGACGATGTTTCTGTGGCCCACGGTGTTATGTAGCCAGCACTATGACCAACCTCCTTTACTTTCCCCAATTATTTTCAGGTACCTATTAGAGCTGGGTGGACTCATAGGCATCCTAAAGATCGCGATATTAAAAATTTGTGTCCTCTCCAGAATTTGAACATGAGACCCTCCAGTTTGGAAGCCATGCGTTTTACCACTCACCTACCCTCCCGAATTATTAGTTTAATACATTTAATGGCGCCTCCGAATTATTTTCTTTTAGATTTTGAGACATGGTTCTATCATTTTATTTCAACAGGGGACTCACACAGCAGCTTTGAGCCACGTAAAATTGACAGCCTTTGCCAAAAGAAAGTGATAGACATTTCCTTTGGTAGTGGCCCTCATGTTGTTGCTCTGACTCAAGGTTTGTTCATCTTTGTTTCTTTCTCATTTGTTAATGTATAATCTTTTCGGGAAATTTCAAATTAGAAGTTCACTATCACTGAGACCATTTTCAATATCAGTTTTTGTTTTTCATCCTAGGCCTTCTTTAATTTATCATTATTTCATCAACTCTAGAGTTGCTTTAAGGTTATTTAATTGTTGCTATCAATTATTTAAAATTAATATATCTATGAAATATATTATTTTATGAATGCATTTTCTCATTCTCTTTAACAGCTGGTGAGGTTTACAGCTGGGGTCACAATGGCTACTGTCAGCTGGGTAACGGCTCCTCTAGTCCTGGCTTTATTCCTGGCCTAGTCACCACCAATCTTATTAACAGAAAGGTGGTCAAGATATCTTGTGGTAGCCACCATACTATGGCACTCTTGTCAGATGGAGAGGTGATTTTTACTTAGCAGATGTAGTCATACTAGTCATAATCAATAATATCATTCTTGTAATTGGACTCCACCATGTTTTCTTTAATGTACTGACTAGACTTATGTGACTTAGTTCCTCATGCCATTTTAAATGCTTTGTCTGTTTAATGTACTAAATAGATTTATTATTATAATTGTATATTATGTAAATAACTTTATAATCTGCACAAATATCAAAGACAGGAATATAATCCATTTAATCCATTTTTAACCATTTATAGGATTGTTTGTTCCTTTTGATTACACTACGGGTATATCTTATTTTTTAAAAAATTACAAATTCCACTTTGTGCTAACCATTATTCTATTATTAGTCTATTATGCATGAAATAATTTGAAGAAATTGGATTTTTTTTTGTTCAGGTCTATGCATGGGGTCAAAATAACTGCGGACAAGTTGGTACAGGCTCTTCCACCAATCAGCCATCACCTCGTAAAATTACTGCCACTATTGGTATGTTGTTTTTAAATTCAGTTCAAGATAACTCCCTATGACTTCCATGTTTTTTATGTAATTTACCATTGAACATTCTTTTAAAAGTATTTTTTTTTTAAATTAAAATTTTGAGTTGGAAACCACTCTACACTGGATAACATTTGTTTATTTTGTGTTTTACCATATTATTTATAATTTCTAAAAAAAAGGCCAGAATGATTTTAGTGACTCCTACTGGGGTGGCAGCTAATAGTGGCACCTGAGAATTTTTTTTAGAAAACATAATTTTTTTTAATGAAAAAAAAAGTTATTAAAATTTTTCCCAAGGTTCCAGATTTGCAGTGGCCATTGCTTGTGGACAGACCTCATCGATGGCTTTGTTGGACAATGGGGAGGTAAGCTGAAATTGATTCAGTCTCTTTGAACTGTTTCTATTTGATTTGTTTTGGCTTCTGATTAAATGTTTGTGGATTAGGTCATTTGAATTTATCATCAATCATCTTCTGAAATGTATAATTCAGTGTTAAAAATGTATTTGAATTAACAATGTCCAAAATTACAGGTTTACGGTTGGGGATACAATGGAAATGGACAACTGGGAATTGGCAACAATGTCAATCAGCCCAATCCTTGTCGCGTGGTTGCCCTGCAGTCTATCATAATTACTCAGGTAGGGTAAATTAGTATAATTAATTCTTTTTTTTGTTTTTCTGTTTTTTTTTATGCTGTAAGTTGATGATGCAATTCTCTTTTTACTTAGCTGCTTCCTCGTTATAATTAATTACAGCTAATGACAAAAAGAACATTTTTAGATATCTCGTTGTTAAAACTCCAAAGATCTTGACATTTCAAAATTTCAAGAGAAACTTCAATTCTGAATAATCTTCAATTCTAAAAGCTCTAGGGGGCATAAAAAATAACTTTCCTTCAAAATACTCACAGTTTTGCTGGTGTGACTTAATAATGGCTGGGTGGCTTAACTTGCTTGGCTACCTAACAAGAGGGCTTTAGTTCAAATCCTGAAGTTCACTAGTAGTTTTTAGCTGGAATTTCAATCAAGTTGAGTTCTGTTTGCTCCCAGATGCCTCCTACCTCCATATATTCACAGAAGATATAGGGCAAGAGTGCAATGAGTATGCCAGTGTTTCTCAAATTTTACCTGTGCTGCTTCCCAAAGCCCCAAAATTCCATTTGCCTCCCCCCCCCCCCCCCCCAAGCAGGTTGGTATCTGAGAGAATGCTGTAAGCTTTCCGAGTATGGGGTCTGGTAGGATTTAACAATTTAATAAAAAGAAACTTACAGACATAATTATAACAATTATCCAATTTTAGTTTTTGCATATTTAGGCTATTTAGTTAGTCCATTTAGTCTTTTTGTTTTACATCTGTGAAAGTGTTTTTTTATAATTTTAAAATGTTTTTTATAAAAAAAATGTTATTCTGAAGGTAGTATTCACTAAGACCCATAGTTCACCCAACTCTAATTGAATATGTAAAACCAGTTGGGGTAATAATATCAGGTAGTCATTTTGTTGGCCACATAATATCTTTATATGTAATTAATCATAAACTTATCTTCAACTTGCTGTGTATAGTACAACTTTTACTTTGATTTACTTGCAAATGGTTTTTGATTTGAAGTTTTTTTTAGTGAATGACTTCTTATTGTCCAGATTGTTTGTGGCTATGCTCACACTTTGGCTCTGACAGATGAAGGATCTATATACTCCTGGGGAGCTAACTCGTATGGTCAGCTGGGGACAGGGAATAAGGCCAACGCGGTAGTGCCTGCCAAAGTCACATCTCAGAGTGAAAGGTATTTTTTTTAGGCCTACATTGTCATTCAGTGACAACCTTATAGACTCTTTTATATTTACTTATGGTGTCAGAATGATCTATCAGTTAAGAAAGCAAAGCTTGTATATTATAATGGTCTGCAGCAATGAGTAGCTGGTGCTAGAAAACTTTTTTCCTTCTTTCACAAGTAAAGAAAAAAAGAAAATTCTCTTTGCAAATCATTTGGCTGAAATGCTTGATACAATTCATTTGGCTGAAATGCTTGATATAGATCATTTAGCTGGAATACTAGTTGATATCAATCATTTGGCTGGAATGCTAGTTGATAACATTTGGCTGATTAGCCAGCTGATATCAATCATTTGTTTAATGATGTAAGAGTATATGATTGCCAACTATTTGTTCCTATTTATCCAGCAGGTTTGTGGAAATAGCTGCCAGTCACTACAGTCACATCTCTGCATCCATGTGCCAGAATGGCAAAGTGTACATGTGGGGTCAGTGTCGTGGCCAGTCTCTGACCAGCCCTTGGATGACCAGGTTCTCATCCACAGACGACGTGTTTGCTGCATTTTCAACCCCTCCAGTCTCCTGGAGAATTTACTCTGTTGGTGAGGGGAAAGAACATCTTTAAGTGCACTAGTTGTTGTGTTCCGTTATTTTTGTCAAGTTGGAGGGACAAAACATAAGAACTTTTATATATATACAAATATTGATAGTGAGCTTCAGCAGCTCTAGAGCTAATCAGGCTCATGACTCCCAACCTTTTTAATGCTGTCATCCCTCTCATGTCCTGCTAAAAGGGAAGAAAAGTGTTGGCCTAATTTACAGGCAAATGGAGGGCCCCCCCCCCCCCCCCCCGGTGGCCTTGGCCTTCAGCTTTGCATGAGAGAAGGAACTCATGTTGCCGGCTTAAGGGACTGTGTCTCATGACCAGACGGGTGTAAATAAATGTTCACCTTGTCACAGGGGGACTCTAGACAGTGGGGTCAGTGAAGAGCCAACTCCTGGCCATGGGATCAAATCCTTTCCCATCTCAAAGGATGCAGAAATCTCGAACCATACGTCAATATCTCATAATCAGAGCCTAGTTTTTAATGCTTTTGGAAAGTGAATTAGCTAGGTAGATATAGTTGATAGGCAATATATATATATATTGTTGTTGGCCTCCTTTAGTCATAGAAGCACTTTTTCATGAGCTTGTAGAGAAAGAAATACATTCTGGTCCATATATGGGTAAATGCTATGAATTACACATTGAAAGCCTGGGCATTTTATGGTCGTAATGATTATATGTGTGGAACATTCAGTCTTGTCATGGCCTTTTTTATTATGTTATTTAAAAATATATACATATATATCCATATAGATAGATAGCTAGAAATATGCTTACGCAACCGAAAACTACAGAGCTGCTTTTTTTCTCCCTGTCAGATCTGATCAAGGGTTCGCGTGTGGCTGATGCGGTGGCAGCTGCATTTGACAATCCAGTAAGTTATGTTCAGCTTTTTCAGAAGATAATATTTCTTCAGTTGTTACTGTTGAAAGTTTCACCTATAGCAGCTTAGTGAAATGAATAAACTCATTTAAAGAGAGCAACGTACCCTGGAATAAGGAATTATAGATTTGCTGTTTTTCTCTTCCTCTTAGGAAACAAGTGATATCAAGTTTGTTGTGGATGGGAAAGACATACATGTACACAAGACTATTCTCAAAATGAGGTGAGTAATGATGGTTCAGTACTTCAGACATAATGTAGAATCTTTAGTTTGCCAGTAATATAGTCTGCCACATTGTCTTCTTACAAATATTTCAAGAGTTTATGCGAATGTACTTATTAGACCTTCCAAATTATTATAGACACAAAATCACTTTCTCTTTGATTTCTTATAAAAATTGTAATACTGAGGGCCTCCAATGTCAAGCTGAATAGATTCTGATGGAAAATAGAAGCATTTAATGAGTAGGAAACATTTTTACTCAGAACTAGTGATATAAGCACACATTACTGAGAAGTAAAAATGATATAATCACTAAAAGATAATTTGTCTTCTTTATTGTGTCAAAGCCTTTAAATTCACATGAGACACAGATGGTGGTGGTTGAGAGGCAACTACTGTTTGGCTATTAAAGGAGACTGCAGTTTGAAACTTAAAACTCAAGTTAAGTTTTTTGTTTGTTGAGTGCCCATAGCAGCCTGGAAACCTTTCGTATCTACACTCTCCCTCACTGGGCCACAAAAGAGATTGGACTTTATTGCACTGAACATGCTCTAGGAGGGCTTATCAGTATTATTTAACATTAGATGAAGACATATCTTTAGACCAGTTAGGTCACCCTGTGGAGAGAAAGAAATTTAGAAGCAGCTAGACATTCTGAGGACTTCCTATTCATTATTAGCGCTGTTTACAAAATTGAGCTAGAAAATAACAACTCAGATTCCTTTTTTTTTAAAGAGTACACAAACCTTGAAAGAAATTCACCTGTGTAAGCCTTTCTAAACAATGGAATATTGAAAAGTTGCAGAAGTACCTACTCCAAAGAAAATAAGAAAATACCTTGAAGTTGATTAAAATGTTGTCATTTTTTTAAAACTAGAAATTAAATAGCTTTTTAGAAAGATGAGTTTTAAAACCAAAAATTCTAAAAATGAATAAAAAAAATTCACACTTGAAATAAATTGTATACCTCATTAAGTTAAAAATGAACATAGTTTGTTTTAACTATTCAATCATTGAGTCCTTGTGAGGAATGTATTTAGGCAGGACAATAACTTCTATGTTAATTAATCTAATTAATACATTTTTTTTTAAATAATGCCTCCCTTTCATCACATCATGTCACATTTTTGTTTATACCACTGCTAAATGCTGATATAAAGTAACTGGACTTTGAAAACAGAGAAAAAAAAAATCATTGACTGATAGTATCTTGCCTTGACTGGTTGATGTAGCCACTTGCTCTTGACATGTCTGGCAACAGATACATGCAAGAGCAGGGTTAAATTGTATTCAAAAAGTATTTGAACCTTTTAAGTCATCACTTTAATCGCCTTATATGATGGTTAATTTGAATTTATAATCTCTGAAACTCATTGTCATTTAGTATTTTAAATGGTATTATTATGTATCTTTTTTTGTCTTAGCATTGCTCAGTATTTTACCAATCAGTGTTCTGTTATTTCCCCCTGCAGGTGTGAGCACTTTAGGTCAATGTTCCAGTCTTGCTGGGATGAAGGAAGCAAAGAGTGAGTACTTTGAGCACTTGAAAGTTTCTGTGATCCACAAACACCATGACCCACAAATACTGTGACCCACAAACACTGTGATCCACAAACATTGTGATCCACAAACACTCTGATCCACAAACACTGTGATCCACAAACACTCTGATCCACAAACACTGTTGATCCACAAACACTGTGCTCCACAAACACTGTGCTCCACAAACACTGATCCACAAACACTGTGACCCACAAACACCATGATACACAAACACTGTTACCCACAAACACTGTTACCCACAAACACTGTGACCCACAAACACTGTGACCCACAAACATTGTGACCCACAAACACTGTGATACACAAACACTGATTCACAAACACTGTGATACACAAACACTGTGACCCACAAACACTGTGATCCACAAACATCATGACCCACAAACACTGTGATCCACAAACACCATGATACACAAACACTGTGACCCACAAACAGCATGATCCACAAACACCATGACCCACAAACACCATGACCCACAAAACTGTGATCCACAAACACTTTTAAATCCTCTTCAAGTGTTTCACACCAGAAAAGATGTGTTTGATTGTTCTGAGTGCAGCGTATATTAGACATTATTGACTTCAAGTTATTTTTTAATGCTAATTAGATAAGGGATTTTATCTAGGTCACCCCAAAACAACAACCCACTTGTTTTTAATATTGTTTTTCCACAAAGAAAATTTAGAAAAAAACTTCATTGTAGGTTGACAAGGTTATAATTATATATCATCTAGCTCAATATATCAAATTAGTATCGTCTGACTTAGATTCATGTCTGGCTTTAATTTGATGGAACATGTAATATTCATCTGTTTATTACTCATGTAATGTATTTTTATTTGTTTGTATTTGACACAAGTTTTGTTATTCCTGGCAGTATTTTGAATTTCATTTCCCTAAATGTTAATATAAGACATGCTTTATTTCATTTGCTTTGTCTATACAGGTCTATTGAGATCACCCAATATTCCTATCCTGTATACAAGGCCTTCCTCAAATATCTGTACACTGATGATGTTGACTTGAGCCCTGATGAAGCCATAGGTAGGAAAAACCTTTTCACTTATTAAAATACCATGACACTTTCTGAACTTTGTGAAAACTTGTACATGGTCTTTACATGAGTCATTTCTTAAAACATAATAGACTAGGTCTCTGGCCAATTTGCCAATACAATAACTATCTCTGCTTTTGTTAAGTACTATGCTGTGTGGAATCTGTCTTTAATGCTTTAATTCTTTCCCCATCTATTTAAAACAAGTCTTTTACAGGATTTGTATAAATGCTCCATCTTCCCTAGCGCTATTAGAGCATGGAATGGGTTGCCTGAGCTAGCCAGGAAATCCAGTGACTTGGCAGAATTTAAGTCATTGGTTAATATGCATAACTGAATGCATGATGCATAGGATGTAATCATCTTCTTTCTTGAAGTAACGTCTGTATTATATAAGATAAGACAAGATTCCGACCCAGATATTTCTTTTTGGCACTAATTGGGGTGCACCAGATAGTACCTTTTATGCTATATTTGGCCAGATAGTAAAATAAGATATCCTTCAGAAGCCGGAAACCCTCCCTATATGTCTAGTAAATAGCTCCTATTATAGAAAATTTTTCAAAATTTCTGAGTAACATACCTTTGTTGATATTGTTTTTTCACCTTATTATTGTACACTCTATCACTGATTAATCAATTAATGTTTATCAGCATTTGTTAATAGATGCCACAAAATAATCTGGGTAATGTATGACAGTGTGTGTGCTTTTAGAGGCCCACAACTGTAATGGGCCTGTGTGGGCTGGTCGATGTAGACTATATATTGTATGTATATTGAACTAATATAAAACTCTGAAAAGTTAAGTAGCATATATAAATTTATGAAGTATAATATGGTAAATGGTAATGGTTTCTCATTACAACAAAATACTATAATACTGGGTATCAAAATAGAGAGGAAACAACCCACGCATGTCAATTGATCCTTTTTGTACCCCCCAATCTTCTGTGAAAAGGCACCAGTATAGGTCGTTTTGGCTCTAAACAAAAGTAGTGATACAGTAGGACAGCTAGGGTGTGGGGAGGAGGGGGAGATTTTAAATCTTCACAGGCACCAACTTGAGGGGGTCCTCCAAATGAGTGTTTTTTTTGCATAAAAAATTAAATATTATGCAAAATGCAGGGGCCCCAAAGAGGTGAAACCCCGCCCCAACTATAAACTATAAAAAAAATAGTCATTTAATTGATTTGGCTACAGTGTTGTTTTTTTATTTTAAATTTTCTATTATGGTTAATCTGGATGTTTAACTTTTTTTTTTATTTTACAAAATTAAAATGTGTCCTTTGAATCAAGCACTCTGCACTAAAGAAAGAATTTTGTTGATTTTTTGAAAACAGCTAAAGCTCAGTTCAAATGGCTGGTGCTGTGGCTTCTCATCATGATGAACTTTGTGTTCCTTATGGAACACAGGGTCTCAGTAGAAACATGTCACTCTCCACGGCCTCTTGCTAGTTTTTTAATGGCTTCCCAGCTCCTTCCAGTCCTCTCTGCTTCATTTAGAACACTGCATCAAAAAGTTCTTTTTGGTCTTCCTCTGCATCTTGTGCCCTGAGGGTTCCACTCTAAGGCCTGTCTAGCTCTGTCGTTGTTATCTTTTCTAAGGGTGTGACTGACCATTCCATCTCCACTTTCTCTCTAAGATCTGCTGTGCCTCCAATATTGATTCTATGTATTCTCAGTTTTTATCTCCTTAAATCTTTGACTTGTCAGGCCTGCTAGATTTGTCCAACGCCTACTGTGAAGAGCTCCTGAAAATGAAGTGTGAGTCCCTCATTCGTCAGAGCATCTCTGTGGATAATGTGGCCATGCTCTATGCTGCAGCCATTAAGTTTGGAGCCCAGGTGAGTGGCTGTGTTAAAATGACTGGCCAGTATTATTTTGTTTTCAATCAATCTGTAAGGTCAGTGATTCAAACAATAACGTGTATATTTTAAAGTTTTAAAGGCAGCTTGTCAAGTGTGTCATAAGTCCCCAAATTAAGAATCCCAGTCTTAACAATTCAAACCTGGGACATCTCAGTTCAGAAGCTTATCACCTTTCCTCTCAGGCACTAGCCCACTATAAAAATGTCTAGAAATTACTAGTTCAATAACTCCTAGTGGAAGAGTTAACTTTTCCTAGTATGAAACTTTTTAAATTGAATCTATATATTTTTTTTCCCTTTTATCTCCCTTTTTTTTTATATATTCAAACTAATTCTATTGATTAGCAAGTGGATCCTTTCATTAAATGTTTGATTGACTTTCACTTTTACAGACACTTGAAGATTTCTGTTTCCGCTTTTCACTTAACCACATGACAGCCGTGACACAAAGCGAGGCTTTCAACAAACTGGACGAGTCGGTTGTGAAGGAGTTCATATACAAAGCCAGCCTAGCCGGAGCATTTCGAAACTGACTTCTACATTCAAACTAGAGCCACAGGAAGTAAGGATGGAGCTGGGATATAGAATTTCTCGACAATGTTTTTTCAATGTTTGACACACTTTATAAAATTTTAGCTAAAAAAATGTTTGGGTTGAAGATGTAATAAACTTTATAATAGGTTAATTTTTAAAAAGTAATTCTTTTTTTTTTTGTTTTATTTTGTTAATTGAAATGTGGCATAATTTTAAAGCAAGAGTTAATTCCTAAGTGTTTGAGAAATTAGAAGCAATCCAAGCCTTTAGCATCATGTGCAGCGCATTCAAGTGCTTTCAATATCATTCATATATGGATTGGGTTGTTAGAATTTTTATTTAGTAGAAAAAAATCAATCACTTATAACAGCTTAAATCAAACTAACATGAAGGTCTAGATGGAGAAATGGATAAGCATAGTAAAGGTTATTTTTTTTTTAAGGAATAAATAATATTTACAAAAGAAGATAAGAATATTTAGGAAAAACAATAGTCATAATTCATTTCTGATTTTATCATTTGTTGTGAATATACTTCATTTGTAAACAATTGAAAAAATAAATAAAAGTGCATCCACTTAGAAAAAAACTAATTGCTGTTAATTTATCAATGTTTTAAGGCAAAGCTAGTAGATGTTTTTTTTAAATGAAGGCCCTTCAATCATTTTTGTTTTCTGTTGAGACACTTTTATATTGTTTGCTTTAGCAAATGTTTTACAAGATTTAATATTCAATGGTCTCAATAGAATTCAAATCCAATCTCAAGTTTCTATGTTTGAAATTCATTTACAACTTACTTGTTTGCTCCATAAGTTCAAATCAAAATTGTACAATCAACTTCAGAGGTGTATAGGAAGACATTTCTTATTTCTAGCTTGAATTGTTACATCATAAAGATGATAAATAAATAGTATTTCTTGCATATCATAAACATTCCATTGATTTAACAATAATCATTTATAATGATAAAATATTGTTGTGATATTTTCTTTTGCTTTTTTTTTTTTTCTGTTGATTTTATGAGATTTGGAATGTTTCATAAGATATCTTCTTACAATTAAAGGCCAAAAGTCTATTAAAAAAAAAACAAGCTCATATTCTGTTGACCCAAGATTGAAGAAATCAGTCCTCAGTTTGAATGTTTCTGATGAATTCATGAGTTTGTAACAAAACCAAATCGCAAGTTCCCCAAACAAGTTTGAAGGTGGCGCTGGAACTTTTTAATATCTCAGTGTTTATTTTTAATGTTTTTAAATGTATAAATATATTTATATGTTATATATATACCATAAGAACACAATATGTTGTACATCTAGGATAGCCTTGAGTTGTTACCACCAGATTATAAATATATTGTATACCACTAGAGTACCAATAAGTTTCACATAGCAAAGTATAAGTGTGTTGTATACCAACACTAGAGATATATAACCTGTTTTCAGAGAGAGGTTGTCGTCCCTGTTGTCTATATTGTATATACAAGTAATAAGAAATACATTGTAGATATTTATATATGAATATGGAGCCCCTCTGTGCAATAACTTAATTTAAGTTGTAAGTTTGTTTTTTTCTAATTTAAGAAAAAATTCAACACATACAGAAGACCTGAAAATTGTGTAAAATTTTCCCATGTTGAAATGTTACCTAATTTTTCTTAATGAAACAACTTTAAAAAAAAAAAGACACATTTCTGTGTTACTTTTTTTAACTGTAACTGTTTTTTGTGAGTTTTCTTTGATTTGTAGTTTTCTTTTTGTTATTTTCCCTATTTTTCTTTTTGGTCTTTGTTTTTTTGTTATCTCGTCTTTACTTCCCAATAAGAAAAGTAACTTATTGTCTAATAATTTGCATTAGATGACATGATACGTATGCCACAGACCAAACATTGTTATTTTGTTTGGCTCCTAGGAATTTGTTTCATGTTGTTGACTCGATACATAGAGTATTTCAATATGTCTCATCATTTTGAGTTTGGGTGTTAGCCTTATTGAATGATTAACAATGACATTGATATGCATTTGCTGATGAAACAACGAATTAAGCTCATCATCTTGTGGACACTCAAACATTTTTTTGTTCACTGCCATGAATGTTATTCTAACGATTGGACACAATTTTCTGGCAATGAATATCTAATTATATATTTGTTCGTTTAAAAAAAAAAAAGGCTTTTTATAGCACAACTTCTCTGCCATAGCAAGCTCTATGCTCTTTGGTTACATATCTTTTTTTGCCATGTCAAACAGGAAATATAGGCTTAGTTCTGCATTTAAAAAGACCACTTTAAGACCTTGCAATCTCTAAGGCAGATGATGTTAGGTTATCTGTTTGTAAGGTCATTTGTTTGTAAGGTCAACGAGAAATGAGGATGTCATGTGGCCAGCACCATCCAAATTTAATTTTCCCCTACTTTTATCAGGTACCTATGAGAGTAGGGTGATCCTAAAGATCCCGAAATTAAAAATACCATTCTTCATCAGAATTTGAACCCAGGACCCCCAGTTTGGAAGCCATCTGCTTAACCACTCAGCCACCATGCCCACTAGTGCTGCCTTCAGGCACTCAGCAAACACACCAGCTTGAATAAGGATTTAAACTTGAACTCTTTATTAAGCAGCCAAGCAGGTTATGCAACTCATCCCACATTTAACAAATAAATTCACTTCAAAGTGTTTCATTTATCATGTGTGAATAAACAAACTATCATACAGACATGTTGCAATAGACATTCTAAATTTTTGTTTTAGTCATGATAGTATTGTCTAAGTAAAGCTTTGAACCTATTATTCATAAAAAAAACCCACACTTTTTATCAGTGAAAGTGAACAACTATATATATATATATATATTGCATCAAGCCTTCACTTGCTGCTCATTATTTCTTGTATTTTTGTGTTTCTAAGACCTCACTAAAGCAACTCTCTTTTTCTTACTGTTGGTTTTAGAAGGCACATATTACCATGACCTTTCTGAGTTAGCAGACCTATATTGCAATGTGAGTTAGCAGACCTATATTGCCATGTGAGTTAGCTGGCCTAAATTGCCATGTGAGTTAGCAGACCTATATTGCCATGTGAGTTAGCAGA
>JADKLZ010009644.1:6571-26365 GCA_021533235.1 Biomphalaria straminea | reverse complement strand
AACCCGACACCACTTATCCACCACGCTCGATATATCAATAAAATTTTTGCAAGTTATTCTTTCTGAATATAAATAGGATATATGTGTTATTTCTTTGTTTTTGATGAGTCTTGGAGGGCTACACGCAAACTTTTGCGTGGCCCCGCGTTCAGCTCGTTGCCGACCCCTGCTCTACGGGGATGTATTTGAGAAATGATTCCGGAAGTAAAGATATGCTGTAACTAGCAAGCTGTTGTAACGTATCGATACTGCTCTTCAACAGGTGAAGGTTAACAAAGTCAGAGTACTTCCTAGTTACCATTCCTAATCTTTACAGTCAATAAAAGTTTCATCCGCATTGGCCTAGATATGTAGCACTATAATTCATTGGAGATCGCATGTCTAAAAAATGTAAAAAAGTTTTGTAAAAGAACATAGAACTGGTAATTTGAAGGCCCTATTACCTTTTAAGTGTCGAAAAGGTCTAAAATACGCAGTTAGGGCCTTTGCTTAGGCCAAATACAAAATTATAATAATAATACATTTGTCCTATCTAAATTTGCCCAGAGATGCAGCGACTTAACTGGCGTTGTGCCCGGTACTTAATTGGTGCCCCCCCCCTTTCCTTTTCCAAAAAAACAAAACAACAACTCAGTAATATAATAAATAAAATGTACTTAATGAAAAGTATATAATGCAAATAACAATATAGAGCTTTAATGTACAGGCATGTATATCTATTTTTATCTATAGTAGGCCTATATTAAGAATAGTCACTACTTCACTTCAATTCTACAAAATACTATAGGGCCTACTGTTTCTCCTGCAAAAAAACAGACAGAATAAGGACGTACAGTATTACATTTCTATTTTAAATATTTGGACAATGACATTGACACTGCAAAGTATTTTGTATTCACGTGGGGAAAAAAGCCAAAATCGTGGTTGTTTCGTGTAAACAGCAGCAGCTAAAGTTGCGTAGCCCGGGACTGTGACTTTAAAGAAGTAACTGCAGAACAGCACAGAGACATTTCCATTAGAGACGCCTTTATAACTGGTCAGGCATCCAACACTATTAGACAGCGGCTACTGGAAAAGACATCTCTTACTCTACAAAGCGCTTATAAGGAAGCTAAAGTGTTAGAAGCAGCCACAACGCATGCGCAGGCTTACAATTCAACGAACGAAATCTCTTGAGGGGCAATGAAAACGCCAACTTGCTCCAATCTAGAAACATCCATACCTAAGAAAGAATGCCATTAAGCCGCTTTGCTACTTCTGTGATAGAAGAAGACACTCTATGAGTGAATACCCTGCTTGGAATGCATTATGTCATCAGTGCGGTGAAAAGGGACACTTCCAAACTGTTTGTAAATCAAGTAAAACAACAGTCACCATAGCTGACCAGTGTGATAACTCCATGTACCTTGTCATCAACGCATTTCTCTGGACTTACACAGTCTACCGCCCAAGTGAACGTCAACGGGTAGCAGAATATTCATAGCCAGTAAGCCTAAACATGTTTCTGAAAATACACTAGGTGTCTAGGTGACTAGGATATTAAAACTGCAAATATACAACTCAAGGGAAAACACTACAAAAACGTCAAAGTTTCCATACTTCCTGGATAGTGCTCGGATGTACTACTGACTTTAAAGTAGATGATAGAATCGAATTGTCGAAGACGTATTGAGCACTCTTTTTTAAAAATAGTATTTCAAATCGATTTACTTGCAGCATGAACTGTAGTAGCCTATTTGAGAGTTGAAACGACTATATTTAACGTAGTAATTTAATTTTGTAAACATTGGAAATAGTGTCGAGTCTTAGTTAATGTTCAAATATAGATTTATACCTAAACTGCAAATAAAACAGAAAGTTTATGTCCTCCAAAAAAAAAAAAAAAAAAATTTTGAAGATACACAAGAGGACATCTTAATTATTTTAAACCGGCAACAATATATATATTGTCTATATATATATATAGACAAAAGCTCTAGGTCTAGGAATAAAATGTATTAATTTCTAACACTATTTCGTCTCGACAGATCTGGGAATCCACAAACTTCTCGACCTGTATAGTGATATATATGTACTACACAAAACAGCCGGGTTTCTGTCCAGGGCTCTAAAAGTATAATAATGATGACTAATTTCATTTTTTTATTGACCAATTTTCACCTAATTATGATTTGGAATCGAATTAGTAAATAATGAAAGATGTACATATGAATTTTAAGTAAAACGCGTTTTACTTAAAATTCATTATATTTTTTAGATTCATATTGTTAAAAACAGCGCATTGTATCTATCATGGTAGTAGACAAGACGAAGTCTCCTGTGTGTAAAAATAGCATACCGGTAAAAAGGCGTTAATTTATGAGCATAGACATAAATAAATATAGACTGGCTAATAAGAGAGTGTTATGAAACGAAAAATTGCAATTGTGTGTACTTTATTTATGTCTATAAATTTTGTTTAATCTCTAAGAGTGAAGATCATGCAATTTTTAAATTTTTCACAATTCGGAAATCCGAATTCAATAGATATACATGTTTTCAAGTTACTTGAAGTTACTTCCTTTTTCCAGTTTATATTTATTTATGTCTATGTTTATGAGAAAGTTTAAGAGAAGAAATAAACTATTATGTGACAACGTTTGTCCATTTAAATTTTTTTTTTTTCAAAACTCACACATTTTGTCTTGAAAACGTTTTTGCGCCCCATCTGTGAGTGGAACCCGGGCCGCTGGGGGTGTGACGCACTCCCCCCCCCCCCCACTACACCTTTTAGGAGCATGAAGATGTTATTTCGTTTTCGTTTGCTGAGATCGATACATATCCTCATTCAAAACCAAATATACATATATATGACTATGATCGTGAACTAGTTCAGTCACAACTAAAGAGCTGTATAGAGACAAGTTCAGACAACTATAATTAAGTAGAACTAGTACTTTTTGGTCTCAACAGCCTTGCTATGACCAAGATAGGGAGTAGGAGTTTTCAATCTATATCAAAAAGGAAGTATAGATTATTTGTTTCGAAACTGAAAAAAATACATGATTTAAAAAAACAAAACCTTAATGATTAAAAGGATAAATGCCCTTTTAAAATTTAAATATAGACATAAATAAATATAGACTGGAAAAAGGAAGTAACTTCGTGTAACTTGAAAACATGTTTATCTATTGTATTCGGATTTCCAAATTTTGAAAAATCTAAAAATTGCATGATCTTCAGTCTTAGAGATTTAAAAAAATGTATAGACAAAAAATAAAGTACTCATAATTGCAATTCACAAATTTTCATTTCATAAAACTCTCTTATTGGCCAGTCTATATTTATTTATGTGACTGTCTTTATGGGTCTACAGCAGTACCGCCACCTTTTTCAATGAAGGAAAAAAACAAATATATTACTTTTCTTTTATTTTAACGTGTACTATTAGCATTTTTTAGTAGTTAAAAGTTTGGCAATCCATCACTGAATAAAGGCACCTATTTTTACATATCATATCTGGCTTGGAAATGTTGATGTGATAAAATCTTGGTGAGTTAGTGTTGCCGTCAACTTGGGGACTGTTTTCATTAATCACGCCTTAGTTTCATTCAACTATTGATTTCTTACCTTAACTTCATTTTTAAAAAAGCATCTATGGATATTTCAAAACTACATTTGTAGGTAGGTCTATTTGATAATAAAATCCGTATAAAATAGTATGGTTCCATACGCACGAGTTTTCCATTCAAATCAGTATAGCAATGACATCATGGATGTTATCTTCAACATGTTTCTTAGAATTGTTTTGAGTTCCTAGAACTACCAGATCATTTCAATGTAGTGGAAACGATGACGTCATCTATTTGCTATTAAAATAGGCCCTACTTATGTTCCTCCAAGTTGATTTGGGATATCCATTGACGGCACTCAATAACCGACCTACTTTTTTTTCTTGGAACACACAGCAGTGAACAGGCAACTCTAAAATTACTACATCGTCGCTTTTTTTTTTTTTTTTAAATTTCTACTAGTAAATCACAATTTAGTACCGGTAAAAAAAATGTGAATAATTTACATCAACACTTTTTAATTCTTCCGTCGAGCTGAAATTTCTCACATAACCGCATGCTATGTTAAGGTTATGTGGGACACTAAGACACCTTTTTTTTATTTATTAATCAAATTACTCCAAACTTTATATGTATAATCCCTATGAATAACCATTTTAAAAAATGTGGTCAAAAATGTTTTCTTATGAATGGTTGTCATGGCAACGGCCACCATATTGGATTTTTGTATATTGTTTTTAAATCGCTAAGGCTTTAAAACAATTTCAGCTATTGCCAAACAAAAATATGCAATGTATAGAACATACATTCCAAAATATTTTCTATAGAATAGTTTCTGAATATAGTAAAAACTTTTTTTTATATTTTTTTTTCTAACCTTGCTATTTTTTTTTATTTTTTGAAGTATTTTATTGCAATTAAGACAAAATATTAATTCAAACTTAAAAAAATGTTCTATAGAAGTTGTTGTACATGGTATAAACAATAAGCTGGACAAGTTTGGTTGAATTATATGCAGAATTAGTGAAGGAGTAGTAAAAAAAAGTGAATAAAAATAGTATTTTGAGAAAATCGAAAGGAAAGAAGAAAAATTTATATAGGCCTATACCTAATGTAAATACCTTACAAAAAAATTATAACAAAATAAGTAATTCTTTGCCAATCTTAAACTTATTATCTATATATCCAGAAATGTTTGGGCTATTTAAATTAGGTTAAAACTGAAAATCGAAATTTTAGACCTTTTTACCCAAATATAGTGTCCCACATCGCCTTTTTATTTCAGAAAATATCATTTAGTTAGAACGGTACGTGACGTTTTGGCGCCGCCGTTTTGGCGAAAAAAGTCTTGATAACTTAATTTTGACTAAAAATTATGTCTTAACACAAACACTCTTGCAAAACATAGATATGAATAATTCTTTTTTAAGAAATAATACATAAAACGTAGGCTACATAATGTACTTCGCGCCAAAACGTCCCTATCGCCAAAAACGGCGGCGCCAAAACGACCTTCGCGCCAAAAACGACGTCGCCAAAACGTCCTGCTTCGCAATTAGTATTATCTGTTTGCACAGAGACGCACCGTAATTGACCATACTAACTATACACGCAATAAATGACGTCATGACTTCGTTGGGTTAGAGACTACCTAGAAACACAAAGGCAGTTGGTGATAGGATTCTTTAGGGATAACGTGTTTTTATGGACAGAGACTCGACTGTGGACCTTTTGGGTATTAAACCATAGTCTGCATTGTCTAACGGTTTTTGGACTTAGTTTCTTCACTTGTTACTTTGTGTAAGTGTTTTTGTTAGTCGCATTAAATACGACCGCACACGAAACTCAAAGACATCTCCAGAGTAATCTGTCGTAGTCAGACAGGCATCAATACAAGACAGAAGGCTTATCACACATTTCATGAATAGTTCACCATAATAATTAATCGTAATACAAGTATAGTATATGGCAGTATATGCAAACTATTGCAAACAAGATAAGACAAGATAAGAGACAACTTTATTTGATAAGTATGTACCCGAAGTATGTATTTAATGAATGTTTGTAGTATTTGTATGAAGTTATATTTCTATACAGCACATTTACTATTAATTATACTTTGGTTAACATGCATGACTAGATGCATGGCGCGTAGGACGTAATCCTCTTCTTCTTTGAAGTAAAGTCTGTATTTTATAGGATAACATACACTTTAAAATCACTGGGTCAATGTTGACCCATTAAGCTTTGGATAGAAAAAAAAATCTAGTGCAGTGCTGGTCGACCTTTTGTTCCACGCGCGCTTTGTTCCTTTCTAATTTCTGTGCGCTACACAAACCTGTATCCACATGGAGTCCCTTAATTTGATTTCGTCCAGTTATAGGCTTGCTGTACTTACATACTCTGTATAATCACGTAGGACTAATATATGGAGACTGGAGACTAACGAAATATGAAAAGGAGAATTGAAAAGGTTTGGAAATGAATCGTTTTCTATTTAGCTACCTGTAGTTTGTGATATTTATCATAGACCTAAATTAATTACAATTGTCATATTTTAGGGTAATATAGGGGGTGGCTGAGTGGTTAAGCACTTGGCTTCCGAACCTGGGGTTCTGGTTTCGAAACACGGTGAAGACTGTGATTTTGAATTTCGGGATTTTTATGGCGCCCCTGTGTCGACCTAACTCTAATGGGTACCTGACTTTATTGGGGAAAGTAAAGGCGGTTGGCCGTTGTGCTGGCCATATAACACCTTACATGTTAACCGTTGGCCAAAGAAACATAAATCTTCACATCATCTGCCCCATAGATCGCAAGTTCTTAAAGGAGACTACTATAATATAAAGTATGCATGTTTTGTTAACTAGTATTTATTCTTTTAATATATAAGGTGAAACTGATCTATTAGCCTACTACTTGCTATTTTTTTCTAATATTAAATTTAATCATTTGGGTATTAATCAAAACTATTAAACTAATACTATGGCCATACAAAGAAAACAGGATGCACTGATAACGAACATTAAAGTGACAAAAACATAAAATATGTAAGCCTTAAATCACGCATTAAATCCTATATATGAAATCCATTTGAAACTGTACAATCAAATCAATGTCAATGCTGTCTCATTGCATTTCAGTTTTAGTGCACAATTATTAGACTAGAAGTTCAAGTTCTCAAGTTCAATTCGTTTAGAAAGGAAAGTTATAACGATAAACCTTAGGACAGGACAACAAATGTTTTGATTAATTTTCAGTTGTCTCTAACACATTACACACCTCTTGCTTACTCATTAACAGTGTCGCTTGAGTTGATATCAATTTTTTGTTTGTTATTCTAAAAATCTTATAGGCCTACATTACAGACGAGCCTTTTAATGAGATGAAATAATGAGGTAATTCTATTAATAGTTTTTTGTGTATCCGGTGTTTAGAAGACGGAAGTGTTGATAAGCAAATAAGTATTTTAATAAAACATTTTTTTCTTTGCACTTTTCATCTCGTTGACTGAGCGGTAATGCGCTTGCCTTCCGACACGGGTCCCGGATTCAAATCCTGGTGAAGTCTGGGATTCTTAATTTCGTGATTTGAGCGCTTCTGAGTGCACTCTGCTCTAATGGGTACCTGGCATTAGTTAGGGAAATCAAAGGCGGTTGGTCGTTGTGCTGGCCACATGATACCCACTTTAACCGTGAAACAGATGTCCTTTACATCATCTGCCGTATAGATCGTTAGGTATGAAAGGGGAACTTTATTGCCAAAGACAGATGAAGACGGCGAAAAGAGAATCTAAATCAACCATCAGCACTTTTAGAATCTATTTTCTAAGATATTTTCTTCCAGCACTAATTACTTTGTATTATTTCGTTTGACCTATTAATTTTTTCTGTTTATTTCAAAATCTCTGCAAAATCTTCCTCTTTTTATTTTTCTACGTTTTCTTAAGCTTCAAATTATATCGTCAAAATATTTCTTTAGATCGCTTTCTCTTTTTAATCTCTAAGTGAATTTTATTTCTTAAAAACTTGAAAGGGATCTTACAAATCAAAGTATAAACAAAGAGCAGATTATAATACTGGGATGAACTTCAAGTGTAAACATTCCAAATAGATTATTTAAAGCTGGATTCCCATGAAAACAACAATGACGAAATACATTTTTAAAAAGTGCAATCAGTGAATCAGAATCGCGATCTGTTGGACTTTCTAACAACAGATATGATTGTACCGTTGTAGCTTCGGGAGTCAACCCGGAAGGAAAAAAAAATCAGAAGCCTAACTCGGCCCGACCATGCGACGCTGTTGACTCCAAACAACAGACGAAATACAATTTTAAAAAGTGCAATCAGTTAATCAGAAAATCAATCTGTTGGAAATGGCTAACAATAGATCGTGCCTTTCTTCGTATGGGCGCAGTGACAGCGTAACAAGATCCCTCTATTCTTCCTGATCAGAAGCTGTTCTTAACAGGACATCAAGAGAGAGGCCGGTCCATTCTTTTACAGTGTCCAGTCAGTATTTCTTTGGACGACCCTATCTTCGCGCTCCTTCCACTGTAACTTGAAGGATGACTTTTGACAGTAAGTCATGTCTTATAATCTGACTAAACCAGCTCATCTTTCGTCTCTTCACAGTATTGAGAATTTCCTCCTTTTTTTTTTTTTTGCCAGCCAAAATGTTGACTCGTAAAAGTACAAGCTCATTTGACGAAAGAACATAGATCTATAGGGCCTAGCCTACAATCGTTAAATTACAAAATAGTAAAATCGCAATGAGATTAAACATTTGACAAAACGTTTTTTCGGGTTTCAGCATCTGAAAAAAGTGTTCCCCCCACTCCTTACATTAGAGTGATTTCTTTTTGCTCATTTTGAGGTGTGGATGTTGTTAGTAGGCTGTATGTGTAAATGTGATTATATAATATGTTTGTTTATTGGGCATAATTATTTATGTCATTCAAGGAGATTAATTCATATGTGTATACATTTCATTGGTATGTTTGTTTGTTGGTGGTGGTGTGTTTGTATTTGTTGGAGAGAGTATTTAATGTGTATAAAAAAAACCCATGAAATTTGTATAAAATTACAATTAACGACAAAAATGTCTTAATTTAAATATATATTTTTTTAAAAGGGTGAAAGATGTCACAGAAGGAAAAGTCTCTCTAAATTTATATGTCCTCTCGTGATAGATTGTTAACAAAGATCTTTCTACTTTAGATCTGGGGAGGAAAAGTGGTAAAAGAAATTCAGAAGTTGATTTTAGCCAGAACATCTGATTGGACGAAATCTTCAATTGGTTACAGCTGTGGTGATTTTTTTTTTCTGTGAAGCGACACCCGCCAAGGATATTTCTTTGTAAGCCAACAAAGCGTTGAATGCGTGTCTAGGATCACTAATAGTAGACTTGACGTTTTATTTATTTTAAAATTCTTCTTCCTTGAACTGCTGCTTCGATTTTAAAATAAACGTTGCCACCTCCTTTTTTGCCCCTCCCTTACTTGGTAGATCACATCCTGTTGGGCGATGTTTCAATGAACAAATATAGTAGGGAGATTTTCAATGATACCTGCGTATTAGAGGATTATTGGAATTAACTTAACGCTTAACTTGGTACTGATAAGGAGACCTCGCTTGACCCAAGAGGTTCCGTTTGTTAGTCAAGCGCTCGTGCTTTTGTTTTTCTATAAGGAATTCTGAATCCAATAGACTTATATGTGAGAAATATAGAAATGTCATTTCTCTGGATTATTTCTGTTTTATGTGGAATTCAAGAGAATGGTTTGTATAGTATTTAAAACAATACTTTTGAACTGCCTCCAAATTAATTAAAGATAATTTGTGTTTATTTTAAATACAAGTAAAAGTTAAGCTATTTCAAAAAAGTAAATAATTATTTTAAGCTCAAAGTGAAATGTGATGACTTTTCACTACACAGAAATGTTTACATCAGCGGTTACCTTGGTCGTGTAGTATACGCTCTGGAGTGTTATCTCAATGGTTCCGGGTTCGAACCCCCATCTTCCTACGTGAGGTTTGAGCTAGGATGTAATCATCGTCAATTCTGATAGAATATTTGAACAATGTAAAACAATGAATACAGCTCTTATTAGAATATTTAGGCTTAACCCATGTAAACAATGAATACAGCTCTAATTACAATTCCCATTCTTGGCAGAGTTACCTAACGTCTCCGTACTCAAATACAAACTACAGGGCTGTCGAAACCAATCATTGCAGTTTTGTTTCCCTGTCCAATAGACTCATCTGAAAGAAATGTAATTTCCGTAACGAATTAGATTTTTAATTAGCGTGAAAGTCACCAATCTACGTATGAGTGTAGGTCGACCTATATGTGTGCATATTAGACCTATATGAGCGTATATTAGACCTATATAGGCCTATGTACCAGGAGTGAAACGGAAAGTTTGTACATTGTTTGTATTTTTTGTTTGTTCATTTGATTTAAAATAATTATTTGCGCTCTGAAAAAATCTAATCAATTATAATCATTACCCGGTAGCTCTAATTTCCAGATTGTACATTTATATGTATTATGATCACAATGTAATTTATAAGCATAATTAGGTTTAGAGTTATACTTTCATGGGCTTAGCCGCCCCCCCAATAAAATACTCCACACATTGACCTGTTTTCTTATTATCTTTATCTTCTATAATACAGACGATACTTCAAAAAAGATATACTGGTAGGATCCATTAATAAATGAAATCCCTGAGAATTCTGAGAATTCGAGCCAAGCCAATGAAAAGCGAATACTGATCACCTAATTCTATGAGCGTATAGTTATGGAGTTAATCCCTCATTCCCTCACCTTTCAAACAAATTACCACATTGATCTGTGGCTGGGAGTGCATGAATAAAGTGCATTGATTATCAGATATGACGCTCTTTATTTTTGATTAGAACAACAGCAGGATATTGCGTTGTAGTCACTTTAGAAAATGTATTAACGAAAAAAAAATACCCACAAAAAAAAACTCCCTTACGTAAATTTAGAATGTAGGTTATATATTAATAAAAATTTAAAAAAAAAACAACAATGAACAAATGGGAAAGTGTTTTAATTACTCTCCCCCTTTAAAAAAAAAATCAGAAACCCTTAATATGGTTTTATTATCGAAGTCCTATAAGCGTAAGGTAATATGGATAAAGTTTTTTTGTAACTTGTTTATTGGCTAGTAGAAATAATGTAATTATTGGTTACAGACTACTATATATCCATGCAAGAGTAACCATAAACTATTTATAATGCTAGACAATAACTGGTTGAATGATATACATTGACGTGGGTTCAAGCCAATGCAGCTAACAGTAGGCTCTATATTATCACATATTTCATACAAATATAAGCACATTATTGCGAGCATACAAATTTTACTCTTAGGATGTTACACAGATCAGACTGAGCAGGGACTAAAGAACTAAGGGGATGTGTCAACCACCCCCAATAATTTATGCAGTGATCAGGGGTGATCTGCCAAAGGTAAAGTCCTTGATAGCTCAAGGTCATTCAGTGAACGTAGCAGACGAGAAAGGGGCCACAGCTCTGCACTGGTCCTGCAGCAAAGACGACGAGAGACTCTGTGACTATCTTTTGGAAGCTGGATGCAATGTGAAGGCAAAAATACAAAACGGAAGCACGGCTCTGCATGTAGCAGCCGATCATGGCTGTATTGGATGTGCCAGGGTCTTGATCAAAAGGTAGGTATACAGTTGAAAAAGCAAACCAAAACTTAACTATTTTAATTAACTTAATTATTATTTGGTTTAGAGGTTTGTTTGTTTTTGTTTCAAGGCAATGTTAGAGATACTTTTCTTGATAGATGTAAAGTTAAAAAAAAATACACTTCCTAGTAGACGAAGTATCTATAGTTTGTAATGGTCATGGGTTGTAATTTAATATTTGTGTTTTGTGTTAAGTATTTGTCACCGCACAGCAGCCTATATCTAGTTTTAATATTGTCGTCTAGATATCTCGATCTATAGCCTATAGAATAGATCATCTAACTTTTTCCACAGAAAGTTGTTTTTGAAAACTTCTATTTTGTTTATTTAATAGATCTAAATCTATAAAATATCTGTTGGTTTAATTTCTAGGTACCGTTACTATAAGTTTTTTTTTTAGTCTATTGATACAAAAAAGAAATTTAAAGTGGCCAAAATTCTAAAACTAGTTTTAGTACACATTGATATTATAAATATCTATATAAATAGCTTCAATATTCCTTTGTAGCAAATGAAACATTTTCTCCCAATGTCAATTACCAATTCTACAACCGTGTTAACTTAAAAAGAAAATCTTTTTCTATGACACTGCTGCACTTTAATGTCTATTTAGTTCATAATGATGACAGTGTCTTCTATTGACCTCAGAGGTGCAGAGCTGGACATCCCCAATGACCGATGTGATACACCTCTACATGCGGCGGCACACAGAGGGCATCTAGACATTATTAAGTTGCTGGTTCAAGCAGGGGCCAATCCTATGGTCTCAAACAAACATGGAATGACCCCTCTTGCAGAGGCTTCTGCTAAAAATTTTGACACTTGTGTACAGTTTCTTCTACCTTATACAAGTAAGCTGATACTAAAATATATTGATAATTATTGGCCTGGTGGGGTGTTAGACCTACTGCAGCATTGTCAAACCAGATAAACTTTAAAGGAAAAGTGAACACAATAATTGATACTAGGTCTCACTAAAAAACAAAGTGATTTAGTTTTTTTTTTTTTGCTAAGTGAACATGCATGAATTGCATATATTTTCAAAATCTTAAATGTTTTAAAGAAATCAATTAAATGTGTTAATATTATTTACGATTATGCGCTACACATTTTCTACAAGTGAATGGTCTAGCCTATCTTAAAAAAAATGCAAGTAGCCTTTCAACAAATTACCATTTTAAAAATTCTCTTTTATTTGTGATGTGTTTCCTTTACTGTAATTAAATGCACATTTTTGTTTCTTCTTTGAAATAGATAATTTATTGTCTTCAGAAGAAAAAGAAAGCCAAAAATTCAAGAACAGACAGAATGAAGAACAAACATCGAGTTTCAATATTCAACCAGAAAGTACTTATTATAAACCAGTAAACAATGGGATAGACAATGCTCCATTAAACAAAAACAATGTCACTAATAGTTCTGGATATTTAAGTGAAAAACTTTACAAACATGATCTGCCTTCTTGTCCAAGCAGTGTATTGTCTATAGATTCTGATTACTCATCTTATACATCTGATAGAGGCGTGACACCTTTCAATGAGATGACTATGCCTTCAGTTGGTTACACCTCTACTTTTGACTCCCTGCTCAACAAAGCTGTTTTAGTAGCCTCTCAGGTTGGAAGCCCTGTCACCAGGGGCTCTATGGTTGAAAGACATTCGGAGAGATTGGGGCAGACATTGCCAGAAAGTGCAGTCCCTCCTGAACTTCCCCCAAGGCCATCCTGGCTTTGCAAGCCTGAACTTGTCCCCAGGTTCTCGCTATGTAGAAATGTGCTGTCTTACACTCCTCGCAAGGAGACATTGGTAGGACTGGAGGTGCATCAGTTCATTGAACAACTGCAAGAGAGAATGCTGGCCATGCAAGAACAACTTGCCAGATATGAAACTAGCAATAGTCATCTTAGAACTCAAGTGGAACACTTAGCAGAAGAGAACAAATCTCTTAAAACTGAGAACGAACAACTCAAAAGGCAGCAGTACATGGCACAACCAACCCAATGCAATCCTCACTACCAATGTTTTTCAGACATTGATGAAGGGATGCACTCTGGATCCTATTTGATAAATCAAACTCATGATAAACTCAATATGTTAAGTTCTATAGAATACAACTCAATATATGGTAGTCTAGGAAGTCGTGAGCCAGTAGAGAGCAATGAATTAGCTTAGTTAACCAGTACTAATTTGTTCTGCTGCACTTACCCTGTTCTTAAACAAAGAAATAGTGTTGACACCAAGAAAATACTCTGCATTTACATGGTATACTTCTGCTAGAGTGAATGCTCAGTGCAACAAGAGTAGGAATGATTTATGGTTAAGAACTTGTTTTATTTATTTATTAGTCCAATATACAAAAAGAAAATCTTGAAAATAACATGGAGAGAAAAAGTGTGCAATACAGAGATCCTTGCACAAGCAGGTATTCCCAGCATCTTTACAGCCCTCAGACAACGCCGCCTGCGTTGGCTTGGACATGTTCGCCGGATGGAGGACAATCGCATACCGAAAGTCATCCTCTACGGACAACTTGCGACAGGCTCAAGAAAAACTGGTCGCCCCCACCTCCGTTACATAGATGTAATAAAACGCGACCTCAAAACAGTGGACATCAATACTGACCAGTGGGAAGACATAGCTCTAGACCGCACCAGATGGAGAGAGACAGTGACCAAGAAAGCTATGGACAGCGAAAGAGCATGGACCTCAGCTCTGGAAGAAAAGCGGACAACGCGGAAAATGGCCAGCTCCTCTACCACTGTAGCGAAGACCACCTTTACCTGCGATACTTGTGGACGGGAGTGTCTCTCCAAAATAGGGCTCCACAGCCACACGAGGAAGTGTGCGAGATGAACCATAGTCGTTCTATGACTGAAGGAGGCCAATGAATGAATGATACAAAAAGAAAAAAAACAACACAACTATTTATAAGTAAAAGGAATGTTACAATTCCTATCACAGTGCTGACAGAAAAAAACAAAAACAATGTCATAAATAGAAATACTATGTGCTTCTAGTGCATTCTTTGTGTATATAAGAAAACCTTGAGTAGAGTTTCTAAGTATTATTTAGTTCATGTATACAATGCAGTCTGTCAGTAGTTCTGTTCTTGTGGTTTAGAATTATTTTTGCACATTTTACTACATTACGGGTAATATTGTGTGACTGTCATCCTTGAGATCTATTCCATACTATACCTGTGATTAGATTGTATACATCATCATTTAATTAAGCATTAATTGTGACTTTCTAAAAGAATTTATTGTGTGTTGCCAATGTAAAATAAATTATAGTAATGTTAATTACTTGCACTTGCAATACAAATTTACTGAGCTTACTTTTCAAATTTCATACATATATATATATATATATATTCTTTTCTGTGGTTAATCCTATAGTTTGTTTTTCAGCCTACTTTATGTGCAATGTTTTAGGGCTACAAAAATTGCTGTGACTGATTATACTGTAATTAACAAATGACTAAATCATCAACATATTCAAAGCTATTTGATTATAATACAACTTAACCTTATTTAAAAAAAAAAAAGAAACAAAAATTGAAGATATATTGTTGGTGCAGGGATTATTGCTCCAGTTTTAGATGAATTTTGAGAATGTAAAATATGTGTAAAATGAGTATTCCCTTTTTAAGAGAATCAAAGATAAAGTGTATGAATATATTTTTTTAAATGAAATGGTAATTAATATATTGCAGTAGCACACAAGTCTATAATTTATTGAAAGGTTTTAATTTACACATTTTTTTCTTATTTTGCAATTCAAATACCATACAATAATACATAGAGATTAAAGACCTGATGGTCTATATTGAAGGTAAGTTAAAAACTTTTTCAGTAGTCTTCTTGTGGCCAGCACAATGACCGACTGCCTTTTCATTCACTAACAAATACTGAGCTGGGTGGACAGCTACTCAAAATGAACATGGATTTGAACATGAAACTCACCCTTGCTCAGCTTTCATCTAAATTTTAAAACAAAATATTTTCTTTCTTCTTTCTTGAGGTACAAATGATAAGATACAATGTACTCAGCATTGATTTGAGAAGAAATAAACACCCACAAAAATGATTAGACATCTACATCTCTAAAGAGAATGGTAGAAATAAAATAGAGAAAAGTTCATAACATACAAAAGTAAATGTTTATAACCCAAGCAGACCATCTTTTGTTTACAACAAGGACAAAGCAAATTATAGGTAAGAAATTTATTTGTAAAAATATGAAATACAACAAATTCATTATTTCTGACACAAAAATTTTGTACTATCTCAACAGAAGCTACTGATTAATGCTAAGGCAATTTTTTTTTACCAAAATGCTAATAATATCTTTTCACATATTCTGAGTGCTTAAAAGAACTATACAAAATATTGATGATTTCAAGAAGCAACAATAATTTTCTATGGCAAAAAATGACAATAAAAGCTATTCCCAAAGTAAAATAACCCTGACATGTCAAATGTACTTAGCACTTATTACATACCTATCATTTCTGTAATTCACTTAACATTATACTTTACAACGTGTAGCTCCTATAAAAACATTTTCTCTAATTCTTTACTTTACTTTTCAATTTCAATTGAAAACTGTTATTCAATTTATCTAATTCTTGTATAAACTTTTCTGCCAACTCAGGATTTATATTCATCTGAGGAAACAAAATATTGGTCAGATAATCATTAACTTGTTTCTACAAAATAATTCTAACATATTTTTCTTTGAAACACAAAGAGGCAGAGAACTAATGAATTAAATACAATGTAATATTCAACCACCTGAATGCAACACAATACACATAACTATATATATATATATATATATATATTTATTTTATGAAAATAAAATTAATAAAGTCACTTATACTATTACATAAAAACCAGTACTCCTTTTAGTGCAAAATGTGATCATTAAATGTATTATTTTTTTAAATGAAATTTTTTTTCAAAAAGTATTATCAAAGAATGTGGACAACTTACATTTCATTAAAATAAGTGAATACAATATTGCTCTAGACTTACATTGAAGTAAATGAACTTCAAGATATAGGGATTCCAAGGGTACAGGATAAGGTTCATGTTAATACAAATTCAACTATAATAAAATGTCTATGAATTGCTATTGTTAATGTAAAAGCCATGGATTGACAATAGGGAGCAACATAAGTATTCAGTACAAAGAACCAGTCTCCAGTGTTCAGGTAGTGTACTTCTTGAATGAACAGATTCTTAGCAGAACATAATTTATATCCATAATTAAAGGATCATAATGTTTTGCCTGCAACACTGGCATAGCTCCAACAAGTCAGATATCTCAGAAGTTCTCAAACTTTTGAACCTGGGGACCATTTGTATAGGCAAAAGTTGCCCACATAAATACATAATATATAAATTACAAATGAAAAAAAAAACTGATGAAGAAGTGTTTATTAAAATTATTACTTTTATTTTAAATTAAAAAAAAAAGAATTAATGACTTGGTTAATGAGATTTTATGAGTGTATTTATGTCTGGCTTGATGTTTGTAAGAAGAAAAAGCAAATCTAAATGAGCAATAATTTCTAGTTGGCCTCTTATTTGTTATGAGTCTCATAATAGCACTGAATCCTTGTTGTACAAAATAAGAAGACAAGAAAGTCTTCAACAATTTTTGTAATATAACCCACAATGCAGAAATAAAATTGCAGTCTATTTTTAAACCAGCATTTGATTATCCTTGTACAAACATTGGTTTTTGTATCAATAAGCTGCTCACTCTTGACTTAGTATGGATTCATCTGTGTTTGACATCTTTGGTCACACACTAAGAGCTCAACACCCAATCAGGAAGATCGAAGTAAAGAATGTCTTTGGTTTAGGTTGACATTAAACAGAAATGAGAGAAGTGTTGATTATTATTAATTATTATGAGATTAGATAAAATGGCTTTTAGCAAAGAATTTATTTTAATTGTATGTAATTTTCCTCTTTTGGCAGACTCTAGGGATCCATGGATCACAGTTTGAGAACCACTGAGATATCTTATACTGTACTGAATGATTAAAGGAAAAAAAGGGTTTTAAACTGCTACAGACTGTAAATGATGACACCTTTAAAAAAAAGTTCAACATAGTAATAAGAGCCAATTCTTGTATAGATGGATAGGATTACACCCTTTGAAAAGAATAATACAACCCAGAAGAGACATAAATCATTTTCATCTTAGCAGTTTTTAATTGGGCCAGAAAGAATTGTATTTGGGGGGGGGGGGGGCAGGTGACATAGGATGAAAAGGAGTTGTTTTAGCTTGATAAAGTTCAACTTCCTTCTCTGACAAATTTGTTTGCACAAGGAGAATTACACTATAAGATGACAAGTTCAGTGATTCTTGAACTGCACTTAAGATGAAGACATTGAAGACAGAAAAATAATGAAATTGTCAGGTTTGTTTTACAAAAGAATATTATTCATCAAAACACTATAATACCCTGAAATGGAGAAACCAAACTCTGAAGTCTGCCTAAAGCAGCACAAAGACCATGAAGAGGTAAAAAAAACAACAACAATGGAAATGAAGTCCCACAAGTAGATCAACAACAATATGTCAACAATAACATAACAATAGTTCAAAAGTAATGTTGAACTCTGCAGATACATACAACAGTTTTTATTTTCTAACCAAACCTAAAAAAAAAAAAATAAAACAACTTGAAAAGAAAATCTGAAATACCTACTTTTGATTTGGCCACATAAGGCTTATTAAATACATTAACATGGCTCATATATTTGGTTTGAGGATCAAGTGTCATTGGATCTTGAGCAGATAACCAGATCTTTGAAAAAAGAAAACAAACAAGAGATACATTTTTTTTGTTATTTCTTTAAAAGATTATTCAACATCTCTCTCAAACATAAATAAAAATTAAAATGGAAAGAAATTATTTCTTACTATATGTTTTTTTTTCACGCTTTATAATTTAGGTTTCTCTTTATAATCAGGAAATAGTATTTATTTTAGATCTTAATTGAAATAAATAGCCACAGCTTAACCACAACTTGTTTTTAACATACATTTTATTCTAATTGAATACAATTATATTCAGCAAAAAAAAAGGGAGGAAAAGCAGAAAATTTTTTTCATGCCTCTGATATAGTGAAAAATATTGATCAACTAAGAACTACATAAAAATTATTTTTATTTAAAAAAAAAAAAAGCAAGACATTTTTTGGACCATGAACAAAAAAAAAAGTCCTTGAAACAATTTTTGTTTGAGCCTGATTAACAAAACAATAAATACTAATACAATTTGTGTTCACTTAAAAAAAATGCTCTTGTTATCTAAACAAAACAGTCCCCACTTTCATTCAGAGGGTTTGAGTGTAAGAAATAGGAGACTTCCTAATGTTCCACATGGCTTACACTCTAGCCTCAACAAGGAAGTTATTTGGAACAAAGTGACAGGACTGAAGGCACAATGAAATGGTGATAATGTATACTAGCTACATCCTAGTATACACATGGTTGTAGAAGAAATATTTTATAGATCCAAAATACAACTTATAACAAGATTACAAAGAGAGTTTGTGTGATACACAAACTCAGAGGCGGCCCCCGTCGGAGTCGGATCCCTGTCAGATCCGCTTTGATATCTCAACGGACGGACAGACAGACAGACGGACAGACAGGCCACACAAAACTAATATACATCTTCCGTGCTTTGATCTCTCAACGTTAGCCTTGTAAAGCCGATGTTCAAGGCAACTGCCACACTTGTTTTATGAGTTGATTATTTTACGAGTAAATACTGGTATGTTACTCGTATGTTGGAACAAAAAAAAATGTGAAAACATGTGCAGTATATTAGATTATTAATTGTCTTAAAGTAGGTTTCATTTATATTGCATACTAATTAGGTTTTTTCTCTTTAAATACTGTTTGCATAAAATATTTTTAAAAATTAGATTTTGAGCTTTTAGAAAAAAAAAGTAGCCGTTGCATCAGAACTTTGAATGCTCTATATTATCGTGATGTCAGATTTTCATTTTCTCTTCTACTTTCTGAGCACTAAACGGGACGGACGGACGGACGGACAGACAGACAGACAGACAGACAGACAGACAGACAGACAGACAGACGGACAGACAGGCCACACAAAACTAATAGCGTCTTTTCCCCTTTCGGGGGCCGCTAATAAATACATTTTTGTCTGGCAATTTCAGACAATATCAAAAGTGTAATTGAGAACACTAATTGAGTACTTTATAAAATCAAAATACTGTTGTTAAAATACAAAATCTGAATATTAAGTGAACATTCAGCCATTCTCATAGAAACCAAAGAGTGTAAATGCTTAAATCAATCATCCAATAGAATTATTACTATAGAAACTTACCAAAGCCTCTGTACCGTTTTCAGTATTATTTGTCATACTTGGCACAAAAAAATGAAGCTAAAATAGAAATGGTAGCAATACATGAACAACAGAATTAGTATGGTC